>AWWV01007362.1:0-50182 GCA_001974805.1 Corchorus capsularis
ATCAGTTTCTTATGTTCATTTGGAACCAAAGCCTATGCCTCTACCTTCGATTCAACAACCTCTAGAGGTCAAATTGAAGCCACTTCCTAAAGATTTGAAGTATGCTTTCCTTGGAGATAAAGAGACACTTCCTGTAATCATTTCAAGTAAGTTGACTGGTTTGCAAGAAGAGAAGTTAATCAGAGTCTTGAAGAAGTACAAAGAAGCTTTAGGATGGACGATTGCTGATATCAAGGGGATTAGTCCTTCTGTTTGCATGCATAGGATTCGATTAGAAGACAATGCTATTCCAGTTAGGCAACCTCAGAGAAGACTAAATCCAAATTTAGCTGAAGTTGTTAAGGAAGAAGTTCTTAAGTTACTTGGAGCTGGTCTTATTTACGCCATCTCAGATAGTAAATGGGTCAGCCCTGTCCAAGTAGTACCAAAGAAATCAGGATTCACTGTTGTAGAAAACAAGGATGGAGAGCTAGTTCCTCAAAGATTGCAAGATGGATGGAGAGTGTGCGTCGACTACAGAAAGTTAAATGCTGCCATAAGGAAAGACCACTTCCCACTTCCATTCATTGATCAGATGTTGGAGAGGTTAGTTTGTCGAGCCTACTACTGCTTTCTTGGTGGGTTCTCAGGATACTTTCAAATCCCAATTGCCCCTGAAGATCAAGAAAAGACCACTTTCACATGCCCCTTTGGTACGTATGCCTACACTCGAATGCCTTTTGGTCTGTGTAATGCACCTGCGACTTTTCAAAGGTGTATGATGAGCATCTTTCAAGATTACATAGGAGACAGAATGGAGGTATTTATGGATGATTTCACAGTCTATAGAGATAATTTTGATAAGTGCCTTCATAACTTAGAACTAGTATTGAAAAGATGTATTGAGACTAAACTAGTATTAAATGCTGAGAAATGCCATTTCATGGCACAACAAGGCATTGTACTAGGTCATGTGGTTTCGAAAGATGGATTGCAAGTAGATAAAGCAAAGGTTGATGTTGTTCAAAATTTGCCTTATCTAACTTGTGTCAGAGACATTCGATTATTCTTGGGACATGCTGGTTTCTACAGACGATTCATCAAGGATTTTTCAAAGATTTCTGCCCCAATATGTAGATTGCTACAAAAAGAGGTTGAATTCGAGTTTGGAGATGATTGTAAGGAAGCTTTTGACAAGTTAAAGGTTGCCTTCACCACCACTCCAATTGTGAAGCCACCTGATTGGAATCTGCCTTTCGAGATTATGTGTGATGCCAGTGATGTCATCATTGGAGCTGTTCTAGGCCAAAGTGTAGCCAAGGTACCTCATTTTATTTGTTATGCTTCAAGAACTTTAGATTCTGCTCAAAAGAACTACACCACCACTGAGAAAGAGATGCTTACCGTTGTTTTTGCTTTGGAGAAATTTCGGCCGTATATCTTGGGATCTAAGGTGATAGTCTATTCTGATCATGCTGCACTCCGCTACTTGATGTACTAAAAAAAGAGCAAAACGAGGCTTATGCGTTGGCTTTTGTGTTTCAAGAGTTTGACATAGAGATAAGAGACAAGAAAGGGGCAGAGAACTAGTTGCTGATCATTGAATAGAATTGAAGGAAATGAAGAGGAGACTACACTGAATGAAACACTACCTTACGAGCAATTGTTTGCTATTTCCCAAATTCCTTGGTATGCTGACATTGCAAACTTCTTAGTGACACGAAAGATACCACCAGATGCAAGCAGAGGAGTTAAAGTAAAAATCGTAAGTGATGCTAAGAATTATGTTTGGGATGATCCACACTTATGGAAGTTTGGACCTGACCAAATTATAAGGCGATGCATTCCTGACGAGGAGATTAAAGCAGTTCTGGAATTTTGCCATAGTCATGAATGTGGAGGACATTTTGGGCACAAGAAGACAGCAAGAAAGATCATGAATTCTGGATTCTATTGGGCAACAATCTTTCGAGATGCACAGGAATTCTGTAAGACTTGTCCACAATGTCAGAAGGTGGGCAATATCTCGAAACGTAATCAAATGATTCAATCACCTATCTTTGTAGTCGAAATCTTCGATGTATGGGGTATTGATTTCATGGGACCTTTTCCTTCATCTTGCAAGAACAATTATATTCTGCTTGCTGTGGATTAAGTCTCCAAATGGGTTGAAGCTGTTGCTACTGAGAAGGATGATGCTAGGACCGTGGTCAAGTTCTTGAAGAACAATGTCCTTCATCGATTTGGAATTCTAAGGGCTCTCATAAGTGACAAAGGTACACACTTTTGCAACAAAGTAGTGCAATCATTAGTAGAGAAATATGGAGTTACCCACAAGGTATCTACTTCATATCATCCTCAAACTAGTGGGCAAGCTGAGGTTCCTAATCGTCAAGTGAAGTTGATTCTTGAGAAGACAGTGAATGTGCAAAGGAAAGATTGGAGTCAACGATTAGGAGATGCTTTATGGGCCTATCGAACTGCTTACAAGACACCAATTGGTATGTCTCCATACAGAATTGTGTTTGGTAAGCCATGTCATTTGCCTGTGGAATTGGAACATAAAGCATGGTGGGCAGTGAAGAAATGCAACCTTAACTTTGATAAAGCTGGTCTCCAAAGAATGCTTCAGTTGCAAGAACTTGAAGAAAATCAGAAATGAAGCATATGAGAATTCGAGGATCTACAAAGAGAAGAAAAAGGCAATTCACGATCGAGGGATATTGAGAAAATCATTTCATGAAGGTCAGAAGGTTCTCTTGTACACAAGTCGTCTGAAGCTCTTCCCTGGAAAGTTAAGATCACGATGGACTGGACCATATGAGGTGATAAGAGTATTTCCACATGGAGCTGTTGAAATTCAAAACTTGGACACGAAAGACACCTTCAAAGTCAATGGCCAAAGACTCAAACCTTGCTTTGAACCAAAGCCAGCATATGCGATCGAGGAAATAGATTTGGAAGATCCTGATTATTCTTCTCTTCCTCCCAAAGATTGAAAAATGGGGAAGTCGAGCTAATGACTTTAAACAAGCGCTTTTTGGGAGGCAACCCAATTTTCTTTAACCTTTTATTTGTTTAATAGTTTTAGTTTTGATTTTACTTATGTTTGATTTAATTTTGTTTGTTTTTATAGATTTCAAGACCTTTGATAGATGGTGATTCTAAAAGGGGAGTATATTAGAACTTAAATTATTGGTTTTTCTAACTCTCCCTTTTTCTTTTTCATCAATTAAGTTTTCCCTTTCCCTATTCCTTTTTATTTTCATTGCTTTTATGCTTAAGTTGCAACTTCATCAACAACCCAAAGGTATGCCGCTCAACCTTCACCTCTTTACTTTTCGTAAGCAACCTTTGTTTGTATGATTTGTTGACTGCTTTCACATTGAGGACAATGTTGATTTTAAGTGTGGGGAAGGAGATAGGTCAATGCTTAATATGTTAGTTATCTTAGTCTACTTAGTTTTTAATAAAATGTTTGTGGGTATCGTTCTAGTTAAGAATACCCTCAGGTGACATAACACCTCCTAAGTACCCCTTCAGTCTTAGGTTGAAATGGCTTGCGTCACGAGCTAAGTGCCGCCGTATACCTACGAAAGTGGAATAATTCTCGCATGTTTAGATTAGTATTAACTTTAGGTTTAGTTTTTAGGAATGGTTAGGTAGTTCCTTACCTCTTAAAACTTTGGAAAATTCGATTTTAATTGTTATATACATGTTAAGTGATTGATTTGATTGTGAAATATTGATGCTTAGAATGTTAAGAATGCTTTAATCTTTGATTAAGTTTTAGCATGCATTTGATTTCTTAGAATTAAGCATAATTTGAGATTGTGATATAAGCTCATTTATCCAATGCTTTCATGACTTATTACTTCTAGAACTTGTGTTGATTCTTGATTACAAATATGAAGGTATGTCATGGATATGTCAAGACATAAGTGTGGGGGTAGTAAGGGTAGCTACATCTTTAGGAAAGAAGTGCTTTCATGAAGGGAGGAGGAGAAGATGTATTTCTGCTTTAAAAAAAAAAAGAAAAAAAAAACCCATTATTGTCACTCTTTTCTTTAACAAAAGGAGTTAGTAACCATTGGAAAGAGGATAAGAGGCATGGAATTGCGGAAATATTGTCCCTCTTATAAAAATGAGTGTTAGTAACCTAAAAAAAAAAAAACCATGGACACTTCTAAGGTTAGTAACCTTGTTTCTTTAAAGTGAGTCGCCTTTTCTAAACCCATCCTAATCTTTGATTAATATCCATGATAGTACTTTTTCTTTGAAAATAGATGTATACACAAGCTCATAGTTAGTGATGGTCATGTGAAGAAGAGGATGTAAAGTGAATTGAACTTCTCTTATTATGTTTACTTAAGAATGATGATGCTTGTTACTGCTTGATTTTGAGATTAAGTATTTTCATTATCCTTTGCTCTCTTGACTTCATGGTTAGATTATCTCTTGATATCTGCATGCAATTGAAATTGTTTACCCTTTCTTTTGAGAAAAGTGTACTAGTTTGCTAGGGACTAGCAAAGCTTAAGTGTGGGGGAAATATGATCAGACCAAAATTATGCATCTTTTTATGGTCATTTTCCTATGCTTGATTATGCCTTATATTTGGTATATTTGTGTTTATAGGTGTTGAAGGGAAGAAAAGTGCAAAATCACCAATTTTGTGCCTTTTTGGAGCCTTTTTGGATGATTATTTACACAAATATTTTCCAAGGACAATTTGGATGAAGAATGAAGCCAATATGATCGTGATTGAAGAGCTTGAAGAGTCAATTTTATCATCATAAGATTGATTTTCAAGAGTTTGAAGCAAATGAGCAAAGTTGAATTTCAAGGCAAGAAGACATGTCAAGAGGCGTCGTAGCACTGGAGCACATAGGGCGCGAGGCAAACCACATGGGGCGCCAAGCATGCCGCATGGGCGCCCAGCGCCAGTCGGGAGCGTCACCCAGCACCCATATGGGCGCAGGCGACCTGGGGCCTGAGACCAACGCCCTGGGCGCACAAGCCAACGACATGGGCGCCCAGGGGGAGTCGGGGCCAGCACCCGCGCGCGCGCCAACAACATCCCGCGTCACTTCACCTTGAAGCTTCTCCAATTGTTTCCAGATTTGACGACCCTTCTGTATTTTGGCCATAACTTTTGATCCAGAACTCCGAATTAGGCAAATGAGTAGGCGTTGGAAAGCTAACTCCAAGATCTACAACTTTCGTGTTTTGGTCGAAATCCAGTTTTGCCGTTATCGTGGACGAAAATGCCCCTGAAGTTTCTACAGACATGCTGGACCTAGAAAAGCCCATGAAATCAAGCCCAAATTGATATGCTTAGCCTAAATTCGGTATTTGAAGATAGCCCATACCTAGAGAACGAAATTCCACCCAATTGAAGATGGTTTAATGAGCTTAAAAGTCTATTTTGTCCTAGGTTAAATTTGCCCTAAGTCTCTAGTATAAATAGACACCTTTTCTCTTCAAAATTAGGTTAGACAATTTGGAGAACAAGAGGAGAGGCTGCCGTCCAGACCTACTTTGCTAAGTTTTCTATTCCTTTTCTTTGTTATTTGTTTGGTCACTCAAATCATGAGTGACTAATCCTTTAATTTCTCCTATGTAGAATTTAATTGATCTCTTGACTTTTATTATGGGGGGATTTTGCACTTATCTATGAAATCTTTATTGGGTATTTCTTAAATCTATGTTTGAATTACATGTTTTGATGGATTGGAGACTATCACTTTCTTGATAAATTAAGTTTACATTAGCTAAATCAATTCTAGTGAGATGACTAGTAACTAGGTTGATTATTTGGTAGTAATTGGTTGAGAATTAATCGTTCTCTCCAAGAGATTTTAAGAATCAAAAGTGATTTGTATGTGATATTCTTATTACTTTTGTGTTTGTTAATAATTACTATGCTTAATGCTTTATTCTTAATGGATCTTAAGCCATGATGGTAAAGTGATATTTTGAATAAAAGGAGTTAATCGCTGTGATATGGGTTAATTCATCTAAGGTAATTACTAGATTTAAATTAAGTCTAGGCAAACTATCCATTGTTTTCATAATCTTTTGATATCGATGATACATATTAATTTTGTCAAGAGGGATATTAGTTCTATGTTGGAGGGTTTGTCTTCATAAATTATTTTCTTTGATAATTGTTATTTCTTGCCTTAGTTTTTTAATTACTTTCATTGCTCTCAATCATACTTCCATCATCAAAATCCTCTTTTACTTACTTGTTTTTAAGACAATTAATTAGGAAAAGGAATTAGCCATTCTCTCTGTGGATTCGACCCCTACTTACCCTAACTACAAGCAAGAATTAGTGGGGATTTATTTTGTGATTTGCTAACGACCGATCACTACTTTAATATAGTTGATGACCGTATCCCTTCCGAAGAAGGGGTATTCAGTGAGTGGTCGAGTTTTCGGGGCCATTGAATGTCTCTGAGGATGAGATAATTCTTCTCGGGATGCGTCGGGGTTTCGAGCATATATCCCGGGAAGGGCTTTCTATAACCCGGGCTATGCTAGTCAGCTTAAAAGACCGGATTTTACATTCACCATTTCATATATGCATTAATTAAGATTTATGTTAAGAAATTAAAAAAATAAAAAAGGGAAAAATCAGAAAATCAAAAGATGTAATAAAAATGGGCTTTTAAAAATTGTTTTTCTCGATTATGTTCTCTTATTTAGTTTCCAAAAAAAATTAAAAAGTGGTAATTCAAGAGTTTTCAAGGTAAGCATTTTCAAAAAGAAATTGACTATTGAAAAGTAAACTCTTTGAATTAAAGGTTCTATTTTGGATTAACATTAGTTTGGAAATCGATTAGTAAATCCTTTTGGATTAATCTTAATTTGAAAAATCAAGTCTTTGATTTGAAGATTTGACTTTTAGATTAAAATTAATTCAGATGTAGATTATCGAATCTTTTTGAGCTAATTTTAATTCAAAAATTAAAACTTTAATTTAAGGGTGAGTTTTTTCTAATAATAAGATTTTTGGCAAAATCAACTAGTTTTTCTTGAAAAATTAAAAATGACAAAAAAAGAGTTTTGACACAGCATTTTTAAAAATCTCTTCCCTGTGTGGAAGATTTAACAAGAGAACAAATTGTGAAAGAGAGTTGAAAGAGGAATTGATCGACGGCCGTTCGATTGTATTCTTCAAAACTCTCGACATTTAAACTTGTTTTTAAAATGATTTTTCTTTTCTTTTATAACACTTTTGATTAATAATCAAGATTAAGGTAAAAGCAACCGTTTTTATTTAGACCCACTAGATTTTAGTTTAGACTAGAGGTACCGTCATTTGACGGGCATTTGGGGGTGCCGATCCTTCCCCAAATGTAACAGACTCCCGGATCTAGATTTAGGTTGGAAGACCGAACTTTTAGGTTTAGTAGGTCCAATGCCGAGCTTTGGATTTAACTAGACTTAGGAGGTCATTAGGTGACTAATCACACCTTAGAAAAAAGATTAGTGACAACTCCTCTTTTTCCAAAGTCGTTTCGGCAAGGTTCCCCAGACCCGAACGTTGCGACAATGGGGAAATTAAGTACTTATAAACACTGAAAAGTTATCTCTTAGTATTTACCAATTCAAATTGAATAACTTCTTTTTCCATTTTAATAAATATATATTTTTGGCATGCAAAAATAAAAATATATTTTTAGAATTAATAAGAGTTAGATCTGGTGAGTTAAGGTGTAAAGTTAATTTTGAATTTTATTCAAAATAAATGATGTGGCATCATTTAAATGGAATCTTAAAAAGACCCCATTTTAAGATCATCATATTATAATTTAAACTCATAAGCAAAATCTTGTATTGACAGGTACAATACAAACGGGTTTGAAATAGTCTGTACAAGTTGATAATAATTATAGAAATAACCCATTACTTTCTTTAAAATTCAATTTAAAAGAAAGTTTTAGACATTTTCCCTTTCTTAAACAACAAATATAAGCTTTTTGAATATGAAAAAAGGAAAAGGACCGTAATTATATTTATTTAAGGTTTATCATATTATATATATATATATTTTGAGAAAACTTAGAACTGTCATTCAATCTTTAAATGTCAAGATTACAAACGTGTAGCGGTAAACCACACCAAACATGATTAGCCTCAACAGAACAATCATATTTGGCCAACTCATGAGCAAGAGAATTTGCTGATCTATTTACATGTCGAAAAGAAAAACAATAAAAGTTGGAAACTAATTGCTTAATCTGATTTATCAAAACTCCACCTTCCCATAACACTCGATCCTTTCTCTGTAACTCTCGGATGGCAAGAAGTGAATAAGTCTCAACATGGCACGACAAATAACCATAAACATATGCTAGTAGCAGCCCAAACCTGATAGCGTATACTTCAGCAAAGAACGGGTCAGGCACATTCGATATTTTCGCAACTCCACTAAGCAGAACTTGTCCCAAGTGATCTCTCAAAACAGCTCCCAACCCAGCTTCATTCCTATCCCGACAAAAAGAAGCATCAGTATTTAGCTTAACAATTCCATTGGGAGGTGGCTGCCACCTCTGAATCGAATGAGCATGAACACTGGTTCGAGGCCTTGTAGATACTTCTCTGTCGCTAACAAACCTTGCTGCCAAAGTACTGATTGTAAGCGGTAACTGACAAACAAACTCATTAAGCACCTTATTCCAATTTAACCACAAAAGCCACAACAAATAGCAAACAACCTCGATAGATCCCAATTGCTTTGCTTTAGCCACCAATTTACTCCAAAAATCCTCATCACTCCGCCAGCTTTCCAAATACTCCAACAACCATGGACATGAGAAATCCCAAACAGTATGGCTTAATCGACTTCATCTTCCAAACAAACCACACATTGACTATCCACCGGTATACCTCGCTGTTGTAAATTAGATTTAACTGGCAAAATATTATGAATCAAACGCCACATGAAAAATTTTACCTTTGGCATAATATTGGCATCCACAACGATTGCCATAAAACC
Source organism: Corchorus capsularis (assembly GCA_001974805.1). Classification (NCBI taxonomy): domain Eukaryota; kingdom Viridiplantae; phylum Streptophyta; class Magnoliopsida; order Malvales; family Malvaceae; genus Corchorus; species Corchorus capsularis. Next base: position 8,990 of record AWWV01007362.1, read on the forward strand.
TTTCTCATATCCACCCTAAAGACATCCTTCCCTAGCACTTCCCTTGCCATATGATAACCACTTCGCACTGAATAATGACCATCAACAGCCTTATTCCATATCAAAGTATCATCTTCTTCCAGGTGAAATAATGGAACCTGTACAACTCGGTCTACATCTTCATCCTCAAACAACTCATATAGGAGATCTATATCCCACTTTCCATCTTCAGCTACTAGTGCTCTAACTGGATTCGGGATCTGCAAAATTCCTTGGCGCGCTTGCGGTGTAAAGGACGGTGGCTTATTCAACCACCTATCTTCCCACATGTCAATTGACAACCCATTGCCTACACGCCATCGACTACCTCTCCGAATCACCTCACGGCCTGCAAGTAAACTCCTCCACACAAAGGAAGGGTTGGTTCCTAAAGTAGCTTGTAAAATGGGAGTGTTAGGAAAATATCTCGCCTTCATCACTTGATAGCAAATTGAGTTACTGTCATGCATTAACCGCCAAAATTGTTTAGCCAATAGAGCAAGGTTAAAAGCTTCAAAATCTCTAAAGCCCAACCCTCCATCTAATTTAGAGACACACAACTCATCCCATTTTATCCAGTGAATTTTCCTCTTTTTATCTGTACTACCCCACCAAAATTTTGCTATAATCATATTCAATTCTTGCAAAAATGTTTTAGGAAACCTAAAACAACTCATTAGATATGTTGGGATAGCCTGAGCAATCGTTTGTATTAATACACCTTTTCCTGCAACAGATAACATTTTCCCATGCTAATTATGAATCCTCTTCCAGAGTCTATCTTTAATCATTTGAAGTTCAACCTTCTTGGCTCTCCAATTCATTATTGGCATACATAAATACTTATCTCGGTCCAGAATCCTCACAACACCCAAGAAATTCATAATTGACTATTGTAAGCATTCCGGTGTATTCTTACTAAAAAGCAAAGCAGATTTGTCAATATTGATCTGTTGTCCCGAGGCAAGTTCAAATCGACGCAACAAGTTCAACACTACTTCACATCCTCCTATAGTTGCCTGAAGAAAAAGGAGGCTGTCATCGGCAAAAAATAAGTATGAGACCTTCGGAGCATTCCTTGCCACTGCTACACCTTGGATGGCACCTACCCGTTCCTCATGCTGTAACAAGCAGGACAACCCTTCCATACATAATAAGAACAGATATGGGGAAAGAGGATCTCCCTGTCTAATTCCCCTGGTTGGAACAATCTTCTCAGTCGGCGAACCATTAAACTACACCGAATATGTCACTGAGCGAACACAGGTCATGGCTCGATGGATCCATTTCTCTGATAAACCCATTTGCCGCATAATACCTTCTAGAAATGTCCATTCAACTCTATCATAAGCTTTACTAAGATCAAGCTTAAGTGCCATATGTCGTCTCTGCTCATTTCTTTTATTCTTCATATAGTGGACAGTCTCAAAGGCAATAAACAAACAATCAAAAATCATTCTATCAGGAACAAATGCACTCTGATTAGGACCAATGATTTTCGACAATATTTCCTTTAGCCTATTCGTTAAAGCCTTCGAAGCTATCTTAAAGACAACATTGCAAAGGCTAATAGCGCGAAAATCTTTCATCGTACTAGGATTATCAACCTTCGGAATCAAAACTACATTAGTATGGTTGATATCAGGCAGTGCATGACCCAAGTTTGAGAAATTTAATGCCATCTCACAAACTTTATCACCTACAGTATACCAAAAATGCTGGAAGAAAAGAGGATTTATACCATCTGGACCTGGTGATTTCTCTAGCTTCATATCAAAAGCCGCAACTCGTATCTCTTCATTAGTGAACTCCTTATCTAGCCATAAGTTCATATCTGCCGATACTCGCTTATCAACTAGTCGAAGAACCTCCTGAACATTGGAAAACAGAGGCTGCGAAGAAGAAAAAAGATTCTGATAGTACCCAAAGATCTCCTGCTTAATTTCGTCCAAATCTGAATGCAAAATACCATCATCTCCTTGGATTGCAGCAGTATGATTCTTCTGTTTTCTACCATTAGCAACCGAATGGAAGAATTTTGTATTCTTATCCCCTTCCTTAATCCAATTAGTCTTCGCTCTTTGACGCCCACATTACCTCCTCTTTAAAGTACAAATCATCAAGTTCATCAAGGCATTTATGCATGGATCTAGGCGACCCTCCAAGTTCAGCAGCTTTATAGAAATCGACCAATTCTCTCTGCTTCTTCCTAATACTACCATGAATACTTCCAAAAGCTTCTTTCTCCTAACTCTGTAAAGCAGTAGCACAATTCAAAATTCTTTGTCTGATATCTAACTCCTCATCCCGATTCTAACCATTGGCCACAACATCACCAATATTATCATTTGTCAACCACATATTTTCGAATCGGAAATGTCTTACACTATTATTATTCACCACCGGTTGAGTCAGAATATGGACACACAAAGGCAAATGATCCGAATCAGGTGACACCAAATTATCAACAAAAGAGGCACTAAACTTAGTCAACCACTCACTTGTAACAAAGCATCTATCAAGTTTTTCAAACACAAGCTCTCCCCTCACCCTCCGAGATCAAGTCAATCGAGGTCCTTGGGTCGGCAATTCACTAAACTCACATGCCTCCACCGCACTGCGAAAATTCTGCATTTGTGCCTGGGGTCTTAGAGACCCACCTACCTTCTCATCACTACATAATATTTCATTAAAGTCCCCCGCACATAACCATGGAAGTGTATATTGCGAAGCAAGTAATCGCAATAAGTCCCAAGACTCTCTACGTCTACTGGTTTCTGGACAGCCATAGAAACCCGTAAATCTCCAATAGCCATTTAAATTATCATCCACTATAGCATCAATATGTGAACTGGAATATGAAGCTATGGAAACAGTTAACGAATTCATCCATAGTAAGGCTAACCCCCCTGATCTACCAACACAATTAACAGAAAGACAAGAGTCATAACCTAAACGACAACGGATAATTTCCATCTCATTACTACTACGTTTTGTTTTGGACAAAAACAAAATGGAAGGCTTATTACATCTAACAAGATCTCCTAAAATATGAACAGACCGAGGCGCCCCCAATATTCGGCAGTTCCAAACTAAAGCATTCGTTTCTCTCGGCGGAGATCGGCTCCTTTGGCCATCTCCACCGCTGGTTCATCATCATCTTCAGACTGACTCGCAGCCTCATTGTCTTCAATAGTGAGTGGCAAATAATCTTCATCACGGTCTTTAGATCTTTTCGCCACTGTCCCACCATCAGTCTCCATGGGTGTCGGACCCGCACCTCTCCTCTTCACTCCCAACTACACCTTAGGACTCTGACAGAGAGAGTCAAAGGTATACTTGTCTGAAACTCTTGCAATCTTCTTCCATTTGCGCTGCTTAGTCGGTTCTGAAACCGTCCCTGCTACAAACACAAAGGTAGCAACATTTGCTACATCGTTGATTAACTCCTGATTATTAATTTGGGAGTTTACCTGATTAATAGGCCCAGTTATTTTAGTGCCCATTAAGCCCAAATGGTCAACAGCTTCTGATGGCCTAATTGGCATATGGGCAGCAACCTTTGAAGACCCCACTCCAGGTATAAAAGGACCTGACCCATCTTCAATTAAAGGCCCACTTAACTGCTTCGTTTTAGCTGCTTGTAAGACAGGGGAATCGACAACCTCTTCCCCTTCCTCAGCATCTTCTTTCCCATTTAAAATGGGCATTCCAGCACAAATCACGCAGTTATAGCGGTTTGGTTCCTCTAATCGATCTGTTGACTCAGCACCAACCTCCGTAATCTTAGCTTTTCCTTTGCCATGACGTACTGCTTCCTGAACATCCTCTAACTGCCTCATATCACGTTGATTCCTTATCCCTTGAAATCCGGACACAATCTCACAGGTTTTCTCCTCGTTCTCGATCTCACGCGCCACCCGTCGGCTCCGCAGAATCAAACTATCAACATGGTTCCTGAATCGATATCGCCTGAACAGGTAGCTTCCCCTCACGTCGCCCTCTGTTACCATCCATCCTTTATCTTCTAACTGATGTTGTAGGCGATTTCGACCCCATCTGAAACCCACCATCCCCTAACCGATAAGAATGATCAAGCATCTTGGAATCTGCTTCCCTTTCAACCATCCGAGGCTTTGGCGATGAAGATTCAGCCTTAAGGTTGGGAGAGAATTGACGGACTGAAAAGTCTTGCTCCAAAATCTGTTGCACCGCCACGGGACAGTCCCCCTCCTAATGTGCCAAAACTCCACACACAAAACAAAAGTCAGGCGATTTCTCAAAAGTAAAATTTACCTCAAGATCTCCCGTTGGACCAGTCACCGTTGTCTTCAAAGGTGAACTGGAACAGTCTCTCACCAATCCTCTTAACAGTGAAATCGGAATCCAGCTTCCATGCCTGCATCATTACTTGTTTCAAACCCTCCACATGAGGACTCCTCTTCGAGAACAACTTGGCCACCAGAAAGAAGCTATTAGCCTCACTTTCACCTCCTTTCAGCCAATCTTGTGAAATCACCACCTTGTTATTGTTTGAATTCTGTTCATTCTCCACCTCATTGATTGATAGCTTGGAACACATGTTTGAAAGGGATGGGCCAGCCATTGAACTCAACGGAAAAGATGATAGAGAGAGAAACCAAAACAAAGAACTTTCACATAAAAAACCAAACAAGTAGTTCTTCCACCAAAACCAACCAATATAAAAGGACATAATAATATCCAATCTCAATCCTAACAGATGAATCCTAATCTGATATGATTGAAATTTAAATTCAAAAGGATGATAGAAAAATAAGGGATTTATTTTATTTGGAAAATATGGATAAAGCTCCTCAAGAATATTGATTGAATCTAAGGAGAGATGCTTGTACTCAAACAAGGTGGAACTGATACGAATCTAGTTCCAAATCGGTTCAAATCCAGGTTTGAGACCTGCCAAAAATCAACTTGAATCACCAAATCTTCTAGACTTGTATGTCGACAATCTTCACTAAGTAAATCCTCCTTCGTTCGTCGGCCTTAGACCCTCAATTCGACCTGCAATTGAACACCTAAGATCACAAGATTCACAAACAATTAAGCAATCACAACCTAATTGTTTGCTAGGACTCTACAAGATTGAAGAACCCTAAGTTTGCTCAAACTAGAACAATGAAGCTAAGATAATCAATTTTGGGTGAATAAACCTCAATTTTATTAATCAACTCAACTTATGTTTTCAAGAGATAAAAGAGCCCTTATATAGGGGAAGGGTTGGCGCATAACATACCAACTCCTAATCCTATAAGGGCAGCATACATAAATGGAAGGAACAAGGAAATTACCTATTCCTTGTCCTACGAGGAAAAGTAAATACATAACTTAATTAAGCAAGGATTGTACTTAGTCAAATAAGGCCCAACCCAATGTCTTCTAGACTAAATAAATAACTAATCTAAGATAGAATAAAGGCCCAATTGGCTAAATTACACAATGATAAAGCCTAAGGACCATCGATGGAAATCATAGTGCACACCATGGAATCACATGGAATATTCCTTGGTGTGTGGTCTTCAAATCGGTCCAATGGATCTTCAATGGTCTTCAATTCTTCAAGATGAGATCTTACAAAGCCCACTAAAGCATCCTTAAAGCGTTTAGCCCGTGCCCTAGTCATTGGCCCGGATGGCATGGCTAAAGGATCATGTGGCCGGTTGTGCTTAGGCATGGCCGGCTCATGCGATGGTGATGGCCGGGCATGTGGCCAGTCAAGTGCTTGGCCATGTGCGATTGGACCATGGCTTGGCCGGTCATATACGATCTCCTCTCCTCCATGTTCCTCCAAGCTTCCTTTCAAACCGGGATCAACCATGACATCTTCCAAAGACTCCTGAGACAACTCCATGTAAATCCGAGGCATGGTCTCCTTTGGCTCCATTGTGCTCTTCTAAGCCATGATAAGCCCTTGGCGCATCATGAACCACCACTAGCTCCGGCTAGGGAGGAGAAAGAAAAAACTTGAGAGAAACCTGAAGTTGAGAGAAACATAGTTAAACTCTTAAAATATCCAAATTAAAAAGACCCGTTTATCGTAATTACTTATTCTCTTAGTAATTCGTAACATTCGAATCTTTATATATATTTTTGACCGTTAAAGAAAGATTTTTTTTCCTTATATCTATACATATATAAATGAAATATAGGGAAAGAGGCATACGTAGGGATCAAACTAAGTTTCTTAACATCAAGATCTATTATGAGTGATTCCCAACCTCAAGCTATCCCCATTAGTTAGAAAATTCCAATAGTACTAAATGAAACAACAAAATATTAGACATATATGACATTAATATGTCAACCTCATAACAAAATCATATATGGCATATGTAAAATATAAAACATTGATATCGGTATATTAGGGAATTAATATTATCAGAAAGTATAAAACATAAAAAAACATATATACATAGTAGAAAATTAATATTACCATGAAGACTCATAAAGCATGAGAAGGAAAGGGAGAAATCCCAAAAAACAATAAAAATGGACGGTAAGGAAAAGAAATTCAAATTTCCACTTTATTACATCATGAAAAGAGGATATTACGAGAAGATTTGTGTAGGGCAGATTTGTGTGAATTATTGGAGAGATTGAAACTTTGGAGTAGCTGCTGTATTTATGGGGGCAGCATGGGCTTTAGGGTTTGTCATCCATGGCCCAAAAGAGAGATTTGCACCAGCACCAAATCTGCTTGATTCCGTTCCAGTGCTGCTAATTCTGATTTTTTAAAGGAAACTTTCAGGAAGTTGCTATGAAGCTGCAGGGCGAAACATATTATGGAAATATTCTAATTATCATTAATTTACTGCCAATTTCTAAATGCATCAAGCCCATGTGCATTGGTGCAGCTCAGATTGCTTCAAAGGTGGTGAAGGTGACAGAACGGGTGACAGATTTGCTTACAAATGCTTGAAAACATAAACTTGATAATTTGAACTAAAAAATAAGCTTAACTCCATGCCACTAAACTCATATGTTGGTGATGCCCAAATTTGACTAAGGAAATGGCTTAAACCGGTGAAAAACAGCCATATGTCCTTAATTAAAAATTGGGGAAAAGTTGAGACTGGAACCAGAATGAGTTGGAATTTGGGTGGCTTGAACCTTGATACTAGGTGAACATATCTTGTAAATTTCGCAGCCTCAAACCTTTATCTCCATGCTCAATTTCGAAACCATAGTTCAATGTCCTTAGTTGAAAAACTGCTAAAAACTTCACCCGAGAAGGCTTTGCACCGAATTTCAAAGGCATGGTGCGGCTTGAATATATTTTCTGCACTACATGGTTCGACACAAATTTATTCCACACTCAATTTACTTAATTCATCAATAATTATGAGTAATTTGGGCCTTTCATAATTGATTAAGGAAAAATTAAAACCCAAAGTCAAAGTCAAAGCTCTTTACCTAAGTAAATTTGGTCCAAGGTGGTCAAAATCCATCTTAACTTAGGAAATTTGAGATTAAATCTCAACCACTCATCTCGGACTAACATATGCTTTTACATATTTACTCAAATTTGTAAATTGAGATATAAACAAATTCTATGAAGCTAGTATGAAAGTCTACAATCTTGTGAAAGGTGATTGTGGGTTTTGTTGTAACAAACGAGCTTCAAGGCTTCCTTGGCTAGTTGCTCGAAAACCCCTAAAAAGTAAAAATGGTTAACTTGCTTCAGGTACTTGGGAGTGGCTGTGGGCGGTGGCAGTGGCTTCGAATCTGGGTTTGGGTTTAGTGGATGAAGAATTTTTAACTGTTGAAGTTCAATTTTTAACTTTTACATTTATTTTTGGCTAAATGTCTAGATCAGGACAAAACCTTTGTCCAATTGCTCGGATCAGGGCCAAACGTTTAAAAAGCTACAAATCAGGACTAAACCTTTCAGAACCGCTCCAAATAAGGACACGTTACGACTGACGTTAGAGCGTGCACAACACGCGCGAGAGAAAGCGAGTGAGCTATTGTATGCTCAACACGTGTCCAAGGCATTTTGATATTTTCTGGAAAAGAAAAATTGTTAAATTAATTTAATTTTAAAAAGTAATTAATTTCTGGTCAATGAAAATAAATAATTTAGAGTAAAAAAAAGGATAAGGGTAATTAATCAGTTTAGGTAACTAATCAGTACGTGATCTAATGTTAATCGAATTGGGCATTTTTATTCTTCGAATCGTAAATTTTGGGTTTAGGTTAGGAAAAAAAAATATTCGAATCGAAAATTTTCTATTCTATTTTGTTAAAATCGGTTTGGGGTTGTTGTTTCTTGGTTATTCAGTCCTAAATCAACCTTTATTCTGGGTTTATGGTTTCAAAATCAAGAAGGATTCGTTTCGTAAACTAGGGTTTTTGCGTTTGAAATTTGGGATTTATTAGTTAAATTGACTGAAGACAAAAAGATTAGGTGGTGGTGGACGAAATCGAGCACTGAAGAACACTCTTGAAATCGAGGTTAGTGTTTAAATTTTTAATGGGTTTAGTTATGTTTGTTTTGTTTACGGTTTAGAAGAAAAATGGGGAAGCGTTCGTGTTTGGAGTTTCACCTAATGTCCTTATTATTCATATTCATCAACATTTTGATCACATTTTTCTGTTTTGCAAATGGTCGGTTAAGGTTTGGAATATTCCTGCATATAGATGAACAAACTAATGTAGGTTTAGTGTGGTTTTTTGTTTAATTGAAGTTATTTAGTCAACCACCTCAGGAAATGAAGAAATTGAAGTCAACCGGTTTAAAAGAAAGACAAAATGGGCTTAGAGCCATGTTAGATTATAAGAAATGATAGTTAATAATATTATATTATTTTTGGGTTGTTTTGCTGATTAGGAAGATTTGGTTAGGGTCCTACCATGTTAGGGACATGCAAGGCAATGATAACTTGTTATATTTGTAATGAGATTTATTCCCAGGACCATTTTGGAGGGATTTATTCCCAGGACCATTGTACTACTTCTCTGTATACGTGGTTCTTGGTTTCTTCCAATTAACCTCTATATATAATTGCATATACTCTGGCAAAGTTTTAACAAGGCAGTAGGCAGTAGCTAAATTGAAAAACTCTGAAATTTTGAGTCATAGAAAGTGCAGTTTGATTCTGGTTTTGCTGATAGTTTTCAAAATTCTTACTTAGTCAAGTTACTCCTTTAGAAGGGGCTCATTTGATTAATTCAAGTTTAAACTTATAGCAAATGAGATTGAGAAATAATAATTATCTTTCTTTATCTAGTTTTTAAGGATATCTGCAGCTAATTACCCAAACACTTGATCTCTAAAGTGAACTGTTTCCTTGTTCACGTACATTTACATTCAATCAAGCCCCCAAATCTAATATGCCAGCTCAAATGCCAAAGATTTGATTGATTGATCGATCATCTTTCAAGCTTTTAGCTAAACACATAAAAAGCAGGGCATTTGAACTACTATCTATTTGTGTTGGCTTTGACTAAATGGACTTTTTGGCTGAGAAGAATTGAAACTTGAAATTAAAATTATGTCTAGTAGCAAACTGATGTGGAGTGGTCCAACGTTGTTGCATATGCGTAATTCTATTGTTGCACTATTGATAAATTTATCTTTTTTTTTGGGTTTTTGGCACCATAAATTTAACTTTAATAAACTGATCTTTCAAGCATAACATTGCAACTTCATTAATTATTGGAAGTTTGAAAGAAATAAATATGTAAATTGTTGCATCATGAAATTTTGCATTATTTGTGAAATTTTGTGTGTTATTATAATCTGAATTATGTGCTGATGAAGCTATCTAGTTGTTCTCCAAGTTTACTAGTATTTGATTTCCTCTAGGATTCTGTTCTAAGGAGGACTATAAATAACATCTTATTAGTCGCCACCTAATTAACCCTAGTGATCAAAATCTCTAAAATCCCTATCAAACGTTTTAGTCCCTTGATTGATTTTTTTCTTTGCTGGGATACTTAAAATAACATACTGGGATACTTAAGAATTAGGCAAATTAGGAATTGGAAGCTGTAATAAGTACTAATTTTTAGACTTTATTATTACACAGGAAGTGGAAGAAACAAATAAATTTTCTTTTTTAATAAAAAATTTATTATCAGTATTATTATATGTTGTTTTTCTGTTTGAATTTGAAAAGAGATGATAATGAAATGAGTTTGTTTCTTTATTTTATATATTGGTCTTGGTAAAATATGGTTCCTTGGTTATATATACTTCTGATTTCTGTTGTATTGTAGAAAGAATGTGAATATTATTGTATGATGATAGAACAATTATTTTGAAGCTTTGTCATGATTAAATCATTATTATGATATTATAATATTGTGTATCTATTTATTTGCTATGCAGGTGTGAGCATAGTATGGATTCTAATTATTGTATAGTCAGGTTTCATTACTGTGGTAGGTTTGCTGGTTTAAGTGATAGTTCCGACGTGATTTGTGTAGATGGTGTTGAAGATGACCTGAAACTAGATCCTGATAAGATTAGTTTACCATTACTGGAAGGCATATGTCAAAGAGGGGGATTTCAGAATATTAAGAACATGTTTTACCTCAAGCCTTGAACATAAGACTTGCACATGTGGGAAGTACACCCTCTCTGGAATTCCTTGTGGCCATGCGATTTGTGCTATAAAAGACAGTGGACGACGTTGAAGACTACACAAGCAGCTGGTATCACATAGATGTGTACATGGCCACATATGAGAATGTCATTAACCCCATGACAGGGAGGGAGTATTGGGCCAAAACACCTGGTGGGCATGAAACTCTACAGCCACCTGAGTATAGGGTTATGCCAGGCCGGCCCAAAAAGAATAGAAAAAAGGTCCCAGTTGAGCCCATTAAGGCAAAGCCCACACCTGAAGGGAAAATGAGTAGAAAAGGCATGATCATGACATGCGGGGTATGTCATAAAGAAGGGCACAACAAAAGGAGTTGCTCTCAGAAGGGAAAAGAGGTAAAATACACTAATACTATTTAAGTCTAATATTTATTGTGCTTATCTACTGCTAATAAACACAAGTTCTCACTTCTTTTCTTTCTTCTCCTTTTTTGACAGCAACCAACTTCTGAGTCTGCTCCAAATGCTTCACAATGTTCTCAAACTGTTTCTGCCTCAGGCCAAGCTGCTCCAAGACCTTCTGCTTCAGCTCCAACACAGTCCACTCCAACATGTTTTACTTCAGCTCCAACACAAGTTACTTCAACTAGATCTGCCTCTGCCAAAACTTCTACTGGAAAGGGAACAAGTGCTAGGATTAAGAAGACCACTGTTAATGCAGCCTCCTTTATTCCTGGGTGTTCAGCATCTATTTCTGGGTCTGGTTTTCGATCTGAAAATATACAAGGTTTTGGATCTGTAAATGCTGCAGCTTTTGTCTTAGTGAAAAAAGATGCTCCTAGGCCCTCTAAACCAGCCGTCACCACTTAAGAAAAAGGTAAAAGAAAATTTCCCCCAAAGAAAAGACCATCTATTGGTTTTGCAGTGCTTGATGAAGGTGGTAGGGTAGTTGCACAGTCAGAATCCCGTCTCAGAAACAGTCCCAAATCCAAAGCCAAGTACCTAAATGCCCCAAGACCAAAGTGGTTCAACCCAACCAGGTGCACAAAGAACAAAATTGAAGGACTTGGCTTGTACACCAACATGAAGACAGGAGTGGTGATCGAGGATGTAAGTTGAATCTGGATTTTTTTAAACTTTTTTTTTCAACATAAATTGTCCATCATTTACTCTTCTTTTAGTGCAAAGCTGACATTTATTTCATGTTTGCTCTTTTATAGCCTGGATGGCCAACTGAACACTTCAAGTCTTATGGTGGCGGAAAGAGAAAGGCTAGTAGTGAAGGAAATTCTTCTGCTGCCGTTTCTGATAGGCCTACTGACAAGAGGCAAATGACTTGATATGATAATTGTTTTTTTGTCTTGTTATTTTCATGTCATAACTTTATTTTGGATGCTTAGATATGGACAAATTATGGGTGTCTAAATTTATTTTAGATGGTTATGCTGGACAAAATTATGGGTGTTTGAATTTATTTTGGATATGGTTAAGCTGTACAAGTTATGAGTTTCAACTGGAGGCTTAAACCCTCGCATTTTGTAATTAAAACCATATTATGACTGCTGCAAACATAAATTATGAATGGGGCAATTTAGCCTTTTATCTCTCAGCTTAACTATCTTAATTACTTTTGACATGCATTCTTTAATTTAGATATGCATTATTTTAGCACCATTCCATCATTGTAATAGGCCAAATTTACCTTGTCCCTCGAAAATGGTTGTTTCAAAGGATTGATTCTAAGCCTGTTGTTTCCTTGTTCAAGGCACACTTTTGAAGACAACTTGTTGGGAAAATTAATATAATTTTGGTAAATTTTACAGAATTATTCCAAGTCTAGACTTTGTTACTTGTGCTTAGATAAGCTTGGCAGGCAAATACTAATACATACGAAGCTCACCAACATGAATAAATTCATCATGTTTGCTGCCAATTATGCACAGAAAGCAACAAGTTTCCTGAAATTGTTTGGTACATCTGACAAGAACCATCGTTTCGTTCCCATGCTGGCTGTTAATAGATTTTCTTGCAATGATGCTAAAAATCATGTTCCAGTTGCAGACCTCCAATGCAACCAGCTCGAATACAAATTTGATAAGTAACAAATCTACAAAGCAAATTTCTTTGAACACTAATTTGATAAGTAACAAATCTACAAGCAAATTCTTTCAAGGAACCAAATTGGTTTGAGCTTTTATAGCTATCCCATAATCAACCAATACCTAGATCAGATAACATAACAGAAATTTGGGATCCATATCAGGCTTTGAAGGATGACAAAGCACAAGTAGAATAGCTATATATATGAAATGGTGTTAGATATATGACTTAAAAGACACCATAGTTCTAGTAAACCACACTCTACAATTCCAGTCTTGAATTCACCATTCAAAAATTGCAGAACACAATTTTAATGGAATAAAACCTCCCTATAACAGGAATCAAAATTTGCCATTCAAAATTGCTCATTTAACAGTAATCAGCATTATATCATGATTGAAGTTGAGGCCAAAATCTCAAAACTTGAAGTTGGCTTTTGGCCACATGAATATCCATTTTCACCATATTCCAATCAGAGTCAACAGCTAAATCCTATATTTGATAATCAGAACCAAAATATAACCCCAGAATCTAGAATAAAGACAATGAGAAATTATGCAAACCAATATTCAAAAATTACAGAATTAAAATTATTAGAATACAACAGCTAAAGCTGATACACCTCATCATCTTCATACTTCTTCAGCTGCTCTTTCACAATCCTAACATTTCCTAAAATTGTTTCTTTCTTCCCCTAAAGACTAAACTTTCCCCTGCCCCCACCAAACACAAAATAACAAAACTTGACAAGACAAAACTCGTCTCATCGTCATCATCAAAAGATTTGCTGATAAGAAATTTAATAAAAGAAGCTCCTTAAAATATAATTAAAAAAAACAGTTAGAATCTTATTTTTGTTTTCCTATTTATGTTTAATGGTGATTCCAAGCTCACCTGCAACAATAAACAGTAGTAGCCATGTCAAGAAGCTCACCTTCAACAATAACAGTAGTAGCCATGTCAAGAAACATGCCATGTTCAACAACTCGAGTTATCCTTTTTTCTACATTTTTTAAGTATTAATTCCTTGCCAAGTATACATAAACGCATAAATTTAGTACAATTAAGGCTGCTAGTGCTAGCATCCCATATAGAAATTATCCAAAAAAATTCCAGGGACAAGAAAACTTGTTATTATTCATGATGATATCAAAAAAAGAATTGTTGAAATGGAAAAGGTAAAAGAGAGACGGACCAATTCTAGTTGCCGATGTTGAAAGGATCGGATTTGCGGTATGTGCAAGAAGCAAGATTGTCGATCCTCCATTGAGCAAGGCGAGTAGTGGTTTCAACTCTGTAAGCGGAGTCGCTCATCCTAGACAAAGCGAGAACAATATCTGTCTCATGATTGAGCAAGAACAGCAAGGGGAATGGCTGGGAAAAGAACCGAAAGTTTGAGGATTGGTAAGGAACTGCCTAAGCATTCTACATCGGACCTTGGAAACAAGCGTCAGGTCGGATTTCTTTCTCATTCATTGAGAACAGCAAATCGAAAATTCTCAATTTTTCCATCCCAAACCCTAATCCCCAAATTATGCTTCGATTTCTGACTTTAGTTTCTTTTCTTTAAACTTTAACTGTTCTTTTTTTATTTTATTACGGTATTTCAATTTTTAATTTCCATTTTTTTTACAAATTATAATTCTGGAAAATAAAAGCTTATTTTTATTTTCAACCAATCATAATTTGTCATGTATGCTCGCCGTTAACTTAACGGCGCGTGTTACTCAATCAAAATTTTTTGTTAATCTGTGTCTTTATTTGGAGCGGTTCTGAAAGGTTTAGTCTTGATTTGTAGCTTTTTAAATGTTTGGCCCTGATCCGAGCAATTGGACAAAGGTTTTGTCCTGATCTGGACATTTAGCCTTTATTTTTCATTTAATTATAGTTTAATTAATAAAACTTTTCATTTAATTTCCTTTATCTCCACGTGGATATTCCCCACATACTAGTTATGCCATCCGTCCTACGTGTCACGCATCAGAAAGCTTTTTACGCAACTAAACAGTGCGTGTAAGACACATTCAAATTTCTGTCCAAAAAAGTCCCAATTTGACTAAACCTGATAAGGTTTGATCCTTATTTGCGTATTTTAAAACGTTAAATCTTGACTTATTAAAACCTTCAAACATTTAGTTCCAATTTGAGTATTTAGCTGATATTTAAAAGGCTTTGTATCTTAATTTAACTTTGTATAAATAAGCTTGATAATATAAACATCGTTCAAGAAGCATCAAACATATATTTCATAGCCAACAATTGAATTGGAAAGGAAAAGTAATATCCATGTTTCAAAAAATAAATTGTTTAAACATATTTATAAATTGTTTATTGCCAAAATAAGCATTTATAATAATTCAATGTCTTTAAACATAACAAGCAAAAAAATCTTTCTAATATAAACATAGAATTATAATGATTATACAAACAAAAATTTAATGATTTTAACCATATTGGGTGGCTGTTAAGTTTTGAAATATTAAGGGTAGAATCGTAAAAGGGACATTGGAGGTTGACAGACTCAAACGTTAGCATGTAAAATTTGGATTGATTCTAAATGGGCACGGAATTGGAGCAGAATAGTACCCCATGAGTAAAGACATAAATTACTCGACACAATATGGTTATTGCTAGAGAACCAGTAAATATCAATAACATATATGCGTTCAGTAAAACAAAATTATAAACCTACATGTTGCTGTTTGGAGTTTGGACACGTGGATAATTATCTCCTGGATCCAGTGATATCCCATAATACAAATAACCACTCACAACTAATAATTTAAACTTTAAAGACAACTGAGCACTAGAGATGATGAGAGAGTAGAAGGGTGTCTAAACAAATATAAACTACCTGAAAAAAAAAACTCTTTTGATAATACCCATAAATTTCTGTCGATACGGGCTCTCTGAAGTTTCAATCAAGCGTTCGCAAGGTTTTGAAGTGACTGGAGGTCTCTCGAGCCTCTTTCTTGTTGAATCGACTCAAGGAGACTATTTAGCAGTGGTAGAATTGAAAACCTTTTTTTTTTTTTTTTTCAAGTTGAACTTCCTTCTTGCATACGAGAAGAAAAACTGGATTGATAAACACCGTCCCCATTTTTACACTTTTGCCCTTTATTCATATTTTGAACTTTCTAACAACTTCTCCAAAGTCTCAACCTTCAAACCTTAAACTTCATTTCTAACAACTTCTTCAAATTTCTTCCAACTTCATTTCTAACAAATTTTCAAACTCATTTTCCTTCATTTTCTTCAAAAATCTTCAAGAAAATCATGCCGAATTTCGGTGCAAGTCGGTTCACTGTCAAATTTGTAAGTTTTACATTATGAAAATCCAGATCTAGAGAAAAAAACTTGAATTTTCGTTTTTTTGTTTTGTTTTTAGGGTTGTGCCGCCCGGCTGGGCGGCAAGGCCATGGCAAGCCGCCCAGGCTGGGTGGCAAGGCTATGGCATGCCGCCCAGGCTGGGCGGCAAAGCCAATTTTTTTTAAAAAAATTAATTATCTTTTAATTAATAAATATTAATGTTTATGGTTAATTTTAATTAGTTTATAAACTAATAAACTAAGTAATTTTAATTAACTAATTAAAATTAATCATAAATTAATTAATATTAAAAAATGGTTTTTTTTAAAGATTTTTTACCTCATTCGATGATGAACCCACGTTATCGTCCATTTCCGGAGTTCTCGGCTTGTTTCACGTTAGTAATTAGCTTGGATATCTCAGAGGATTTGAAATGTTACAAAATGGAGCAAAGGGCGAAAGTGTCAAAAATTATAAAAAGGGGGGCAGTGTTTAGTAAAAACGGGGCGGTGTATAGCAAACCCCAAGAAAAATGAAGAGGCCATCTTTGTTTTTCTTGGGCACACTACTTTTATACACTACCTATATCTAACGGTTGTTATTCAAATGAAGCCCACATCCAACGGTTTTAAATGGTAGTGTACAAAAGTAGTGTGCTTAAGGGTAGTACACATAGCCTTATCCGTTTTTCTTTTCTTTCCAAGTATCCAATTTTTTTTTCCTTTCCTCCTCTTAGAAGAGAAACAACATAAAAAAAATTGTTCTTTTTCAGAAAAAGAACTCGTTTTTTTTTATTAAAATTTTTCCTTGAAGTTCATTTTTTTCTTGTTTTCCACCAAGGTTTCCTTTTTACAACTTAAAAAAACTTGATCCTCTATGATTTGTATTGATAGCTTTTAGAGTTCATGAGGTGCTATAATTGTGATTTTCACATCAAAGTTGATTCTTACATTCATTTCTTTTTTTTTTTCAAGGTATGTTTCTTCCTCTTTTTATGGATTTTGTTTTTTTTTCTAATATTTATTTATCTATCTAGGTGGTTGTCGTCGTCGATTCTATAATATTTTCCTCATCAAGATAGCTTTACACCAAGAGAATGACTCTCTTATGATAGTAGAGCAAGAAGGTAAAATTTGTTTTATTTATGTGTTTATTTAATTACCATTTTATATTAATATAAGTAAACTATATATTGCAGCTAGGGGAGTAGAACTCTTAACTGTAACTGACTTGGGAAGGTAAACATTGAACTTCTATGCTCAAAATGAAATCGCTCGAATCAGAAGAAGCACCGTTTATAGGGCTAGGAAAGGAAGACTGCTTGGAAGCACCTTTTTTGCTCCGAAAGTAGCTGTCAAAGTATATCAAAACAATGAAACTAATCGGTAAACTTTGAATTTCGTTATCATTATAAATACTTGTAAACCGTCTCTCTCCTTATCCCAGAGAAAAAACCCTCTCTGTAACCCTACTCTAACCAAAATAACAAGAATGGCAGCTCCGCTCGATCTCGAGACGGAAATATTAGAAGCTGAGTTGATGTCCGATGTCCAGGGACTGCTGAAGCTAAAAGAAAAGATTTGGGTGAAGAATAAGCGGCGTACTGCCGAGGTGTTCCACGAGTGTTTTGAGGTCAGAGTAGTAGAACTGAAGAAGATTTGTTTGGAGGTTCTTGGGCCTCAACTTAATCCCGCTGCTATTTGGGAGCTATACGCCGGTGCCATCGTTCTCTACCGACGCTATATGAAGGAACGCAAGGGGGTTCTTTTGGGTCTTCGATACTCTTAGATGAACAAATTTACATATTTGCTTTGCATATCACTTGCAAGAAAATATTGCTCCCACGTGTCGGAGCTGACTTCTCGAGGCATTTCAATTGGAAAACTCACTGCAAAGATGAATACTGAAATTGGAATTGGTCTTACTGCCAATGAACTAACTAATAGACCAATCGCTCTTAGTCGCCGTGTGGATCAAGCCGCGTTGCTTGAAGTGGGATTTCTAGGTCATATGGTCAGGACCATGGAGAGCAATGGCCTCACTAATGATGCATCCAAGGATGATCATGGAGAGCATGGCGAGGATGTGCATGGGCTGCATGGAGGCATGAAGATACAAGGAGACCATGAAGATCGAGATGGACTTGCACTAAAGCTCAACAAGATGCCAATCGATCCATTGAGTTTGCATAATGGTCCAATGACAAGATCAAGAGCCAAAAAGTTCAAGTATACACTCAAGGGCTTTTTTCGAACCCATCTTGAAGATATGAAGCCCCTTAAAGTTCAATTGAAGACATTTGTAGATGATTTGAGCAAGGAAACACCACCCAAAGTCAAGCTCATTACTTTGCTTGCCTTTGAAACCTAATTGGGCATGTATAGACCCATTCGGCCATATGTGATCTTTATTCTATCTTAGTTTAGCTTATCATTAAGTTTGGATATTATTAGGGTTGGGCCTTGTTTAATTAAGTCCAATCCTTGTTTGAGTCCGTTTTTATTTATTTTCCTAGTTGGGCTTGGATTAGCTTTCCTTGTTCTTATTGGAACATGATAGTCGCCCATAGGGCCTTTGTTTTCCCTTATGGTCGTACCCTAGTACTATATAAGGGGTTCGAATACTCTTGTAATCACAAGTTAAGTTCATAATAAGATTTGAGTATACTCTTTTGTGAGTTTAGCTTCATTGTTCTAACAAGATCACATACTTAGGAATTCTTCAATCTTGTAGAGTCCTAGCAAACAATTAGGTAGTGATTACTTAATTGTGATTCTTATGATCTTAGGTTGTCTATTGCAGGTCTAATAGATCATCTAAGGCCGACGAAAGAGAAATTGGGATCATTGTGAAGATTATCGAGATCTTGACTATTCTAGGAGTTTGGTGATTCAAGTTGATCATTGGTAGGTCGTGATGGTGGATTTGAACCAATAACATCTAAAGTGTTATCAACTAATCAAGAGGTTGAATCTCTCCTAATGGTTAGTGCCTTGAGGCTTATCCATTTCTGCGATGCCCCAGCAGTGGCCAACTTCTGACCATCCATAATAGTGGCCACAACTTTTCTTATGGCAATTGGAGAGATAAGGCTTGAAGGACCTGCAAAAGTGGTAAAAAATTGCATAAACGGGTTTGCTGAAAAGGACAAGCTGCGCCATTGGCCAAGGACTACTGGCAGGGCAGATTGGGTTGAACTAAATTTTCCTAAGGGTGGCGGGTCAACTCAGGCAGTTGCATGCTTTGCATCATATAGTCTTCAAATCTTTTTGGTCTTAATCTTGTATTTGAATTCTTGAATATTCCTTTCACATTATTGCATACATACATGTCTTTTGAATGTAGATTCTCTATTTGGGGCTTAGCACTAAAAATTGTGTACTAAATTTTTCCAAGGGTGGCGGGTGAACTCAGGCAGTGGCATGCTTTGCCATCATATAGTCTTCAAAACAAAATTATTATAAACACTAGTAATTGGCCCGCTCTTTGCCGCGGGAAGCTAACTCTGGTTTATAGAATCAGAGTGGAAGAAGAAAAGAGAGTTATCTTCATTGAAAACCTATTAAAACAGGATATAAAAAAAATGAAATGTTTTATAAATAGCAGTTAGTATTTTATGCTTGTTAAGAATTGATATATCTAGATGGAGAAAAGATTTTTTTGGCCAAAAGATGGAGAAAAGATAGGTTGCACAATATCTTATATTTGCTAAGTAGTATAACCATTCCTTAAATTTTTTGCCATCAATCAAAGAACCGAACTAAACAAAACAAATGAAGGGTAAATGCAACAAATTTAGCTGGAATTAAGGGAGCTGATCGTGTCGTTTATGACCATAAAAATAATCCCCACAATAACTAACTAGAATAGCTAGGGCAAGTAGGGGTCGAATCCCACAGAGAAAGGTTATGTGATGAACGATAGAGAATAGAGAAAAATCTTTACCAAAAATCAAACAGAAAACAGGGGATTGTAAATATCAATTATAAAGAAAACAATTAAACTAAAAATAAAAACAAAGTAAATTAAATCTAAATCTAAATCTAAAGCAAGTTAATAAAGCAAACAATAATTATAAAACATACTTCTTCTCCAGTGGTATGATTCAATCAAATTAACTATGGATCCTCGATTTAAAAGGTGAATTTCGCATCTTATTCTTGACTGACAACTGATATAGGTTTCCCAACATGTATTTTAGATAAGAGGCCGATTAAAGCTGCAGTTATCCCTTTTATTCCTTCAGCAATCGATTACTTTCTTAGGGCTTAAAGATCACTTGAGAACAAAGCATTAAGATTAATTAATTTTACACACATGCCTACAAAGTAGAACCATACGAAGAGAAATTTCTCGCCCTCCGGCAGACAATTACCCATTAAGCAGCGATTAAACAAACCTAATTTGCTACATACAATCAAACTTGAGTGATTAATTCTAAGCTTGATCTAGCCATAGATCTTCCTCTTACATCGTTAGTGGCCACATAATTCAGATAAGATTCAGAATCATAAAATTAAAACAGGGTTTTGACTACTATCATCAAGAACTTAACACAAAATTATAAGTATAGAAATCTCACCATAATCAATTGATTGAATTCACCAAAGGATCAGAAGTATTAAAGATTTAGCTACTCATAGATAAATCCATGAGAGGCATAAGAATACTTACAGAGACAGGAAGAGGCGGAATCTGCTCCTTAAATACCCTAGGGCCGTTGCACCCTCTTTTACTAGAGAGGGTGTCGACTTCTCACTCTTCTAAAACTAGAGAAAAACCTAAAAACTAAAGAAAGGTAGAAAAAGAATAATATTATATGAGAGATTAATTGTGTAAAGTATTGTGTAAGTGTGTGATTTGTGATACAGGAGATGGCTATTTATAGTGAAGGAATAGGATAGGATGGTTTAGGGGCTGACTTGGTCTCCAAGTTGGATTAGGTGTCATCCTAGAGTAGAATCCAAGTTAGATGAGGACTCTAGAATTTTATGGAATTTTCTGGAATCTGGCAGTAACTTAGACGTCGATTTCGGGCTTTAAGATGGCAGATCTGAGTTTTGCACTTCAAAAGAAAGTTGTAGAGCTCGGAGTTAGCTTTCCAACGGCTACTCATGGGTTTAAAACGGATATCTGAGCAGAAAGTTATGGCCTTTCTACGAATACTGTGCTGAAACCGGGCTTATATCGCAAATCTGCGGGATTATTGCGGGATTTGGATATTCTTTTGGATATTAGGCCTACAAATTAGAATTTTAACTCCAATTATAAGTTTATATGGGCTGAGTATATTCCCATATAAATAATCCAAAAATCCTCAACTTCAGGGCTTCTTCTGGACTTGGCTTCAATCCTTTGCAAATAAGCTCCAAATCTTCAATTTTTACTACTTGAATTAATTCTTCAATTATCTTTAAATCTTCAAAATATCTTCAATCACGAACTTCGCATCTTCAAATCTTCATTCCAAATGACTAAATCCATAGTTGAGTAAAAAGTCACTAAAATAGCTCCAAAAAGAGTGAAAAACAATAAGTTTTCACTTTTCTTGTCTTCAAGACCTAAAAACACAAATACTAACAAAATAGGGTAAAAACACATATAAAAATAGTAAAAAGTATATAAAAATAGCTATAAAAACATGCATAATTTGAACTCGATCATAATTTCCCCCACACTAAATTTTTGCTAGTCCCTAGCAAACTAGTGTAGACAAACAAAAATTAAGATTTAAGATAGTAAGTCTTGTTCAAATTTTTTGAAAAACTTTGAATCACATACATATATCAAGGATAAATTCAATTATGAAATCAGAATAGCAAAGAATATTAAGAGTATCCAATCCAATAGATCAAGATATAGCAAACATCCTCATTCTTAAGTAACCATAATCAAAGTAGCTCTAATCACTTATCATTTATCATACCTATAACTACTTCTTTCTATAAGCCTATGTCTTCACCTTTATCTCCACTACTCAAACAATTGCATATCATGAATACAAATCAAGAATTTCGCATGGGTTATAATGATTTTCAAAGGGTAATTAATTTTTAGAAAAGTGAGGTTACTAACCTCAAAGTGTTCATGCTTAGGGGTTACCAACGCCCTTTATTTTATTTTTATGAGGCTACTAGCACTCTAGAGGGACAATACTTTTGTCGATCCGTGCCTCTTATCCTCTTCCCAAGGGTTACTAACTCCTTTTGTTTAAAGAGAAGAGTGACAACAATGGATTTTTTTTTTAAAAGGCAAAAGATATCTCTTCTCCTCTTGCATGAAAAACACTCTATTTTATGAAAAAGATTTTTTTTTTAACTACCCTTCTAATATAGATAGTCCCCCACACTTATTTTTGACATATTCATAAAATACTTTCATAAGTGTAGTTTCAATAAAAATTAAACATGAGTTCTAAAAATAGGCAATCATAGAAATAATAAGCAATAAGCTCATATCACAAACTTCAATTATACCTAATCTAAGAAATAAGATATCATACTATAAATAAATCAATGAATCAATCATTCTTAAAAATTCTAAGATATCATCAATAAAAAATCAAATCAATAACTCAATAGATGCATAAAAGCAAAAAAAATTCAAAATTTTCGAAAAAATTATGCCAATTTTACCAATTAATTATGCATTTAGACTCACTCCCCCACACTTAAAAGATACATTGTCCCCAATGTATAAACAAGCGTGGAAAATCAAAGCAAAAATAAATATGCATCTTTTAATCCTAATTAACCTATATAAACCTATATCTATATGAATCGCATATAAAAGAAAAATCAATCAAAGCATCGCAAGAAAAAGATAGAGTTAAAGAAAGCTTCTCTATTCTCCAAGCATAAGCTCCAATTGGATTTCTTCATATCGATGAAAAGCTCCTTTGTTTCCTTTGGTATGGAAAATCCTAAAAAAGAAAAGAAAAATAAAACAATGAAAATATTAAAGGTTAGTAAAAATAATATTGGGTTGCCTCCCAATAAGCGCCTTTCTTTAAGGTCTTTGGCTAGATTGCCTTAAAGAAGGTTATTCTTCAAGGGTGAAGGAATTTTGAGTATAATCCTTCAACAGGTCCTCAATAACTCTACTTTCTTCAATGATTTTGATAGTTTCAAGTTGAATTTTATCAAGACTTTAAAAGATCAAAGCATTAGGCGATGGCATAGTTGTGACTTGGGATGGCGCGGCATAGGCTCGTGGTGGCGCGGCATGGTACGCGGATGGCTTGGCAAGGGCCGGGCATGGCCAGGCATGGTGCGCGGACAAGGCCGGGCATGGCGCGGTGGTGTCTCGATGGGAAGCTCTCATGGTCGGTACTGATTGGGCAGGTGGTGCGGCTGGTGCGGACATGGCCTGTATGGCGTGGATGGCTGCGTAGAAGGAGCGGACATGGCCGGTCTAAGCTTGGGCGGGTGCGCAGCAGGGGCGGAAATGACCGAGCATGGCCGGGCAGGAGGCATGGATGGCTCGACAGTGGCGTGGCTGGGTCGGGCAGGCGACGCGGCATCGGCTGGTGGCGTCCGGATGCGAGGCTTGGCTGTGGCCGGGCTAGGCGCGGCAAGTTTTGATGTCGCACAAGCTTGGGGTGCCTTGGCCGGTGTAGGCCGGCCATGTGATGTCGATGGCCGGGCTGCAGCCGGGCATACTGGCTTGTGCGGCACGGGCTTAGCCGGGCTGAGTCCTTGAGCAGCTTCCTTCGAGGTATTGGTTATCATCTGGGCAAAACTCTCCAATATCTCATATATGTCAGCAGTGCTATGATTGAATAGGGGAATATAGATAAGAGTGTTGACAGACAATCGATCAGAAGCTCTTAATCCTTGGTAGAAGATTTGAACCAATCTTCTTTGATCATAGCCATGATGAGGATGAGCAACACATAGCTTCTTAAACCTTTGCCAAAATTGGGGAAAATTCTCCACTTTACGTTGAAGAATGCTTCCAACTTTAGTTCTATGTTTAAGATCTATATCTCGCTTCTTAGTTGAATTACTTGGTTGGTCGATCTTCAGGGATGGTTGAACTTCTTTGTTGTTGAGTTCTAGCTCCTTCTTGGCTTTTTTCCCTCGATCTTTCTTCTCATGGGAGGTTGAAGATTTCGTCCTCAGAGATAATTCTTCAAGGGCATAGAATGCATTCTCCGGGGTTCTTTCATGCAGTGGCTTTATACTGAAAGAATCAATAAGAACTCGATCTTTAAGTCTCAATCCTCCATAGAAGAATTGGATTAAAATTCCTTCCTTGAATCCATGATTAGGGCGATCGGCACACAGCTGCTTGAATCTCCTCCAAAATTGGTGGAAGGTCTCGTTGTAGCCTTGTCGAATGTCCATTATCCTTTGCCTTCCTTTGGAAATCTAATCAGGTTTTGTTGATGAAGAATCTTCAATAGCTCCTTTCTTAACAAACTTAGAACTTATAACATAAACAAAATTGTTAGATTTCAAAGGTACTTGAGATGAAATTCTAGGGTGGATGACTTCACCATCAAATTCCTTGGTCAATGAACCATTGAATACATCAATCTTGGTATGAGAAGTCTTGAGGAAAGGTCTTCCTAATAAAATAGGACATTGATCTTTCGAATATTCCATATCCATTATGAATATATTGATAGGAAAAATCAGATGTTCAACTTTAATTAAGATATTCTCTAAAACACCTTTGGGATAAACCAAAGATCCGTCAGCTAATTGCAGAATAACATGAGTATTCTTCAAAGAACCAAGATTTAAAGATTTGTAGACAGAATAAGGCATCACGCTTAAAGAAACACCAAGATCAAGCATCGCATTCTCTATAATACTTCTTCCAATAGAACAAGTAATAGAAAATGTACCTGGATCTTTGCACTTAGGAGGTAAACTCTTTTGAAGCACAGCAGAGACATTAGCTCCAGCGCTTACCTTACCTTGTAATCTTTTCTTGTTGGTACAAAGTTGCTTAAGGAACTTTGCATAATTCGGAATCTGTTGAATGGCATCAAGAAGTGGGATGTTGACCTCAACTTTTCGAAATATCTCCAAAATATCTTGATCATCATCTTCTTTCTTTGACTTCTTCAATCTTGATTGGAAAGGAATTAGGTTGGAATCGCACACACCTTTTCCTTTGGGTTGAATTACGGCATCATCTTTGTTTGAATCTTCAATCGGCGCAGCTCCTTTATTATTAGGTTCATCTTCAATCTTAATTTCGGCAGGCTCTTGTAAATCTTCTTTGGTGTAGCTCGGCTCTCCTTCTTCTTGTTGATGTGCGCCATAGTTTGGAAGGGTCTTGCAACTCTTTTCCAATCCTTAGAGAAATTGCACTGACATTCTCTCTAGGAAGTACCTTTGGTTGTGATGGAATCCTTTGTTGACCTTGTGTCTTGAGATCACTCAAATCACTAGCTAATTGGCTTATTTGTTTTCTCATAATCTCCATAGCTTCTTTGATTTGTTGTAACTCAACAGCTTGTGTAGATTGAAAATTAGGTCTTTGAAAATTCGACCTTCCTTGAAAATTACCTTGGTTCCCATATTGTTGACTCGGTTGATCTGGTCTCCAATAAGGTTCAGGCTTCCTTTGATAAGCTCCTTGTAATCCCATGGCATTGACTCCTTGCTTGTTGTCTTCCAAAGTCGCACAAACCCTTGGCACACTTGAAAAATTCGCATGGAACAAATCAGTGAGCAAAGCGATTTGCTGATTCGTTTCTTGAAGTTGTTGCTCCAATGAGTTGGAATAGGTAGAAACTTCATTGATTCTTCTTGTAGGGCCTTCTCTTGAATAGTCTTCTCGAGATCCAAATTGTTGAGTATTTGTAGCCATATTTTCCACTAAAGTCCAAGCTTCGGCAGGAGTTTTGTCGATGAAAGCTCCTCCACTTGCAGAATCGATGGAAGATCTGTCAAACGGTAGTAATCCTTCGTAGAAGTACTGGATCAGCAACTGTTCATTGATTTGATAATTGGGGCAGCTCGCACAAAGTGTTTTGAAACGTTCCCAATATTCATGCATTGTTTCTCCATGGCATTGCTTAATTCCACAAATCTCCTTCCTTATGATTGATGCTTTGTGTGCAGGAAAGTACTTTTCCAAGAACAGCTTCTTAAGGCTCATCCAAGATGTGATTGAACCAGTGGGTATTAGGTACAAGCAATCTTTTGCTCGGTCCATAAGAGTGAACGGAAAGGTTCTTAACATGAATTGATCTTTAGGAATACCTTGAATACTTGTAGATGCGCAGGCAATCTGGAAATCAGTTAGATGTCGGTGAGGATCTTCTCCAGGCAAATCGTGAAATTTGGGTAAAATCTGAATAAATCCAGATTTAATCTCAAAGTTTCCATTAGTATTTGGATATTGAATGGCTAAGCGTTTGGCATTGACGTTTGGTGCAGCTAACTCTCTCAGAGTTTTGGGTTGTTCTTCTTCAGCCATATCTTCTGACGATGTTGAAACAACAGATCTAGGAGAACTTGGTTGAAAACTTGAATCGGATGACTCCTCTTCTTGTAATCGGCTTCGTGTCTTCTTCTTCTGAAATAGTGTTCTTTCAAGCTCAGGATTGAATTCTAAACCTTCAATACCACTACTTCTTGTCCTTGGCATGCAACTTCCTAGAAAATTCAAACAAAACTAAAAAGAAAAATTAGCAGTAACAGTTCTTAAATAAAAATAAAAAGCAGAAACAGAAAATAATTTTTTTCATATTTTAAAAAAGGAAAAACGGAAAAAGAAAAATTAATTTTTTTAAAAAAGAAAAATCGGAAACCCTAAAATTAAAAACGGAAAAATAATTTATTTTTTTTTAGAAAAATTGGAAAAATGGAAAAAACTTTTTTTTTAATTGACGTAAAGACAATTTATTTTTTATCGACGCAAACTTTTTTTTTTTTTAGAAAAAACGGAAAATCAAAAACTCTCTTCACTTTCTCTCAATTCAATTACCTTCCCCGGCAACGACGCCAAAATTTATGATCGTGTCGTCTATGACCATAAAAATAATCCCCACAATAACTAACTAGAATAGCTAGGGCAAGTAGGGGTCGAATCCCACAGAGAAGGGTTATGTGATGAACGATAGAGAATAAAGAAAATTTTTTACCAAAAATCAAACAGAAAACAGGGGATTGTAAATATCAATTATAAAGAAAACAATTAAACTAAAAATAAAAACAAAGTAAATTAAATCTAAATCTAAATCTAAAGCAAGTTAATAAAGCAAACAATAATTATAAAGCATACTTCTTCTCCAGTGGTATGATTCAATCAAATTAACTATGGATCCTCGATTTAAAAGGTGAATTTCGCATCTTATTCTTGACTGACAACTGATATAGGTTTCCCAACATGTATTTTAGATAAGAGGCCGATTAAAGCTGCAGTTATCCCTTTTATTCCTTCAGCAATCGATTACTTTCTTAGGGCTTAAAGATCACTTGAGAACAAAGTATTAAGATTAATTAATTTTACACACATGCCTACAAAGTAGAACCATACGAAGAGAAATTTCTCGCCCTCCGGTAGACAATTACCCATTAAGCAGCGATTAAACAAACCTAATTTGCTACATACAATCAAACTTGAGTGATTAATTCTAAGCTTGATCTAGCCATAGATCTTCCTCTTACATCGTTAGTGGCCACATAATTCAGATAAGATTCAGAATCATAAAATTAAAACAGGGTTTTGACTACTATCATCAAGAACTTAACACAAAATTATAAGTATAGAAATCTCACCATAATCAATTGATTGAATTCACCAAAGGATCAGAAGTATTAAAGATTTAGCTACTCATGGATAAATCCATGAGAGGCATAAGAATACTTACAGAGACAGGAAGAGGCGGAATCTCCTCCTTAAATACCCTAGGGCCGTCGCACCCTCTATTGCTAGAGAGGGTGTCGACTTCTCCCTCTTCTAAAACTAGAGAAAAACCTAAAAACTAAAGAAATGTAAAAAAAGAATAATACTATATGAGAGATTAATTGTGTAAAGTATTGTGTAAGTGTGTGATTTGTGATACAGGAGGTGGCTATTTATAGTGAAGGAATAGGATAGGATGGTTTAGGGGCTGACTTGGTCTCCAAGTTGGATTAGGTGTCATCCTAGAGTAGAATCCAAGTTAGATGAGGACTCTAGAATTTTATGGAATTTTCTGGAATCTGGCAGTAACTTAGACGTCGATTTCGGGCTTTAAGATGGCAGATCTGAGTTTTGCACTTCAAAAGAAAGTTGTAGAGCTCGGAGTTAGCTTTCCAACGGCTACTCATGGGTTTAAAACGGATATCTGAGCAGAAAGTCATGGCCTTTCTACGAATACTGTGCTGAAACCGGGCTTATATCGCAAATCTGCGGGATTATTGCGGGATTTGGATATTCTTTTGGATATTAGGCCTACAAATTAGAATTTTAACTCCAATTATAAGTTTATATGGGCTGAGTATATTCCATATAAATAATCCAAAAATCCTCAACTTCAGGGCTTCTTCTGGACTTGGCTTCAATTCTTTGCAAATAAGCTCCAAATCTTCAATTTTTACTACTTGAATTAATTCTTCAATTATCTTCAAATCTCCAAAATATCTTCAATCACGAACTTCGCATCTTCAAATCTTCATTCCAAATGACTAAATCCATAGTTGAGTAAAAAGTCACTAAAATAGCTCCAAAAAGAGTGAAAAACAATAAGTTTTCACTTTTCTTGTCTTCAAGACCTAAAAACACAAATACTAACAAAATAGGGTAAAAACACATATAAAAATAGTAAAAAGTATATAAATATAGCTATAAAAACATGCATAATTTGAGCTCGATCAGGAGCCAAAACCGACGGCTCCAAAATTGAAGAAGAGTGGGAAGCATTTAAGAAGCAATTAAAAAAGTCCAAAAACAAAGGAAGACCGAATGAAATGTCCCAAACCCAACAGAAGAAAAGCCTACAAGCAGCAAAGCTTAAGACAGAAAAAAAAAAAAAACAAAAGGATGGCACTGTTCACAGAGTTAATAGTATGAACAGGGAAACTCATCATCGGCGATAGTCTTTATATATGTAATGAATAGTATGAACATGGAAACTCATCATTAGGGATTATCTTTAAATAAGTCTTTGCATTTTAATAGTGATTTGTAGACTTATAGTATTACATATAAATATATATATATATATATATATATATATGTAATACTATAAGTCTACAAATCACTATTAAAATGCAAAGACTTAGACAATCCAAACTATGTTTTTCAACATAAAATTTAAACAAAGTGAAATGTAAATTTAACTTTAAGACTTGAGAACATAAAGGATCTTTATAGGGTCATGAATAAATAATTTTTTAAACATAAGGTTTAGACATACCTGATGCGGAATTTGGTTGAACCATTTTATTAGCCATGAGCACAAAGTTGAAGAGAACAAATTGATTTCTCCCTCTTGACTCTTACTTAATTTTACGGTATTTCTTTTTGATGGAAAAAGCTTAATTTTGTGTTTTCCGTAAGCCCTAATGAGTAGAGGAAGAACCAATTTATATATGTAGTATTTTAATCTGGTACGTCCATCAAATAGCCAGTTGAACGGTTGAGATTTATTTGACTATTAAATGTAATTAAATCTCTCAATTAACATAATTAGGTAGATTTGATTTAACCCACAATAATGTTGGTCAATCCTATAATTACCCAATTTATGTAATTGACAGATTTGATATGGGCCACATTAATATGGTCAAATTCTAACATTCTCCCACTTGGCCCAATCAAACATTTAGCATTAACATTTAATAGCATAAGACATTAGTGCGCACATAAGATGATAAATCTCTTCTTTATGTTCATCATAATACCATTGTATAATAATATACTAAATATGGGTTATGGCAGTTGTATATTATTTACTCAACATACTTCCTTCCATATACCACAATACTTAGCAAACCATTACACTAGATCCATAATATACATAAATTTCTTTATGGTCTACAATCATATCTCACAGAGATGATACTATTTCAATAAATTCAAACATAACATCATGTGTACACAATCATGAAACAGGTAATGTATTTCAGAAACACAATCAGTTGAGCTCAGAGTGTAACAATCATCATAAGCATCATTCTTTACCAATGCCAAGGCCCATTCTAGGAACGTCTTCCTTAAAGGCCTTTGGCGGTAAACCTTTAGTTAAAGAATCTGCGATCATATCAGCAGTTATAATACCTTCAATTGAAACTCTTTGTTTCTGAACTTCCTCCTTAACGAGAAAATACTTTGTCCATATGTTTGGCACCTTTCGAGTATTTGGCATTTTTTGGAGAAAAATACTGCTGCGGAGTTGTCACATTAAATTTTCAGCGACTTGATAATGGTGTCTACAACCCCAAGTCCTGAAATAAAATTCCGCAGCCATAATACTTAAATTATGGCTTCAAAACATGCCATGAATTCTGCTTACATAGTGGATGTCGCAACAATAGATTGATTGACACTTTTCCATGATATGGTATCTCCAGATAATTGGAAAAGATAGCCAAAAGTGCTCTTTCTATTATCAAGACATCCACCAAAATCTAAACCAGAATATCCAACAACTTCTAAGTGGTTGGGTTTCTTATACATGAGCATGTAATCTTTCGTTCCTTGCATAAGGGATTGATTCCATTTATTTTCGTTCCACATCATTCTTTGGGCATTACATAAGGCTGAACTTGTCTCACTTTTGAATTGGAGCAATTCCAGCTAAACATTTGTCCATTTTGAATTTCTTTAGAATTCGTTCGATTATAGTTTTTCTGAGACAATCCCAACAATCCTTGTGATCTATCATGGAATATTTTAATTCCTATCACATGGGATGCCTCAAATATATCTTTCATCTCGAAATTCTTTAAGAGAAAATCTTTAGTTTAACGTAAGATGCCCAAATCATTAGCAGCAAGCAAAATGTCATCAAGATATAGAACTAAGAAAACAAACTTACTCCCACTGATTTTTCGGTATATACACTGATCAACGGTGTTTTCCTCAAAACCAAAAGATGTTATGGTGTCATTTAACTTAATATACCATTGTCGAGAAGCTTGTTTAAGCCCATATATTGACTTCTTCAGTTTTCACACCAAGTGATATTTCCCTTCTAGCGAAAAGTCTTTAGGTTGATTCATACAAACATCCTCCTCAAGATCCCCATTTGGAAAGGCCATTTTCACATCCATTTGGTGCAACTCCAAATCATAATGAGTGACCAATGCCATAATAATTCTTAAAGAGTTTTAATTTGAGACAGGTTAAAAAGTCTCATTGTAATCGACACCATCCTTTTGAGTATAGCCCTTGGCAACGAGTCTAGCTTAATATCGTCGATATTGCCATTTGAGTCGCGTTTGGTTTTGAAAACTCATTTACAACGAACTCGTTTAGAATCTTTTGGCAATTCGACGAGGTCCTAGACTTTATTTTGTTCCATGGACTTTAATTCATCTTTCATGCCATCAATCCACTTGTCAGACTCATTACTTTCTATGGCCTGTGAAAACGAAACTGGATCTTTATTGATTCCAATGTCAAAATCTGACTCTTGCAAATAAACCACATAATCATTAGCAATGGCTGGCCTTCGATCTCTTTGAGATCTTGTTAAAGCCATTTCCTGTGGTTCAGATATGTCAGAAATTTGTGGGTTAGTTTTTTCAGAGGTGCTTCTTCATTTAAATGTTGTTCAATGTTGTTAAAAACTTCATTAACAAGTTTAGTAACATTTTAATTAGGTGTGGATAAAGGAACATTTATGGGTAAAGAAACATCCACCCTTACTTCCTTCATTTCCACAACTTGCTTTTCAGCACTCACACTAACGTCACCATTTTCAAGGAGTCTAGCATACCAGTTTCAACAATTATTGGACTATGGTTTGGAGAGTAAACCCTATACCCTTTAGATTTCTCTGGGTAACCAATAAAGTAACCACTGATCGTTCGAGAATCTAACTTCTTTTCATGTGGATTATAAAATCTTACTTCCGCTAGGCAACCCCAAACATGTAAATGCCTTAAATTAGGTTTCCTTCCTATTCACAGTTCAAAAGGAGTCTTTGGAACTGCCTTGCTAGGAACCCTATTTAGCAAATACATAGCAGTTTTAAGTGCATACATCCACAAATTTTGGGTAATGAGGAGTTACTCATCATACTCCTAATCATATCCATTAATGTTCGATTACACCTTTCAGCTACACCGTTTTTGTTGGGTTGTTCCTAGCATTGTGTATTGCGCACATATGTCACAACTTTCGAGGATCTTTGCAAATGGACCTGGGTATTGCCCTGATTCATCATATTTGCCATAATATTCACCACCTCTATCAGATCTTACAATTTTCACCTTTTTATCTAATTGCCTTTCAACCTCATTAATAAACACTTCGAGAGTGTCTACAGATTGAGATTTTTCATTCAGCAAGTATAGATAACCATAACGTGAAAATCATCGATAAAGGTGATAAAATACTTTTCTTCACCAAAAGATGGAACATCAAAAGGTCCACATATATCGGTGTGTATAATTTCAAGAAGCTGGTTACTTCTTGTGGCTCCTTTCTTGTTATGCTTAGTTTGCTTTCCCTTAATGCAATCTAAACATAAACCAAAATCAGTACAGTCTAAATCCGTAAGAATTTCATTCTTTACTAATCTTGTTAACCTTTCTTTGGATACGTGACCCAAACGTTTATGCCACAAGAAAGCAGAATTTTCATTCAGCAAACTACGCTTGCTTCCAACATTATGATAAACAGTAAACAAGGATTCAACAAATGATTTATCAAGTTTAAACTTGTATAAACCATCAATAAGAACACTAGAACCATAAAATAAAACATTCTTATTTAACTTAAAACATTCATGTCCAATGTTCAAATCAAAACCCATAATATCCAATTTTATTTGGATTTGTGGTTTGGATCGTAAGGAATCCTTGCATCATGTTAGAAATATAAGTAGTTGCTCTAGTATCAAGCCACCAAGTATTAGAAGATTTTTCAGTTAAGTTCGATTCATAACATACAGAAACATAATGTATGATACCTTTCTTTTCAAACAAAGTTTTACACTAAGTTGTCTGAGGTGCATTATCAGACATCTTTTTCTACTTAAACTTCTTGGGCTTAGGCTTGAGTTCCTTTCCAGCTCCTTAACCCATGAGATTAATAGAATGACTTCCCATCTTTTTCAGACGTGATTCCTCCTGAGCAAGCCTACTGGATAATTCATTAACATCCCACTTATCCTTAGTGGCATTATAGTTAATTTGGAATGGTCCATACTCAGGAGGCAGTGAGTTCAAAATGAACTGCACCATGAAGGATTCATCCACATTCATTCTCAGGGTCTTAAGTCTTGCTGCAATGTTAGTCATTTCAATAATGTGCTCTTGCATACTGCGCCGACCCCATCAAACTTCATGGTCGTCAGTTCTGCCATTAGAGTACCAGCCAATGACTTATCAATAGAACGAAAACGCTCTTCCACAAACGCTAAATATTCTTTTAGCACTTTCTGTTTGTGGGAGAGTGCTCTTAATTTTGTTGGCAATAGTCATTCGCATAAACATAATGCTCAATCTATTGGACCGTTCCCATGCTTTATAGTGCCACTTCTCATCCTCACTGCTTTCATCAGTAAGGGCAGGAGGCTTATTTTCCAAATGTGGCAAGTCAAGATCCTGAACACCTAAATGGAACTTGAATGTTCACACCATACAGAGAAGTTTACACAATTGAAAACAGTCACAGATGCAGCATGCGAATGAATAGGATTAATTGCAAACAATACAGATACATGCTTGGATTACATAAGAATTTAGATTCATAATCAATTAGAGTATATATACAGATCACCTTTGGGTAGATACTATAATATACTATCATAAATTCAATACCATTATGTAACTTTATAGGAAATTAATTATTCTCAATCAAATATACAAGACATCTTTGGACATACAAATATACTTGAATAAAGAATAAAAGTTTTTCTAAATGAAGTTCACCATTAATTGATTCACCTTTGGGCAAATTCGAAACTACTATCATCATTGAACTTCATATAATTCATTCATGCATGACATAATAATTTAGTTTGGTCACTTTGGTGACTAGCAAACTTCGTTTGGCCACTTTAGTCATACTCATAAAATTTAATTCATATTTGAAAGAGAATTATATAAATATAAATTAATCACGTACGTACTGTTAAAACATATTCATGGATATAAGATTAAACAATCAAGTTTAATATATAACCCAAATTGATCTATGCATAAAAGTTAAAAGCCCATTAAACTTAACATGCCGTTTAAATAAATTGATTCTTGTCAATTTGAAAAAACAAACCAAATAACATTCCGCAAATATATTTATGCATATATAATTCAAATCAATTGAATCTGCAACATCAGTAATGCACAATAACATTAGATAACAAAATAGTGCATTAGGCTTCAAAAAACAATATTTGTTGGCAAGGCAAATAGCAACTAAATTATAGCTACAGATTAGTTTTCATCAAATCAATCAATTTGCCATAAACGTAAGGCAACACAATGATTTTAGTGGAGCAATTAAAAACTTAAATCCAATAACCATTATGGATTTTAATCGATCGATTAACCATGAGTGAATATTTATTCATGAAACCTAACCATCTCTGATGCCACATGTAAATTTAACTTTAAGACTTAAGAACATAAAGGATTTTTATAGGGTCATGAATAAATAATTCTTTAAACATAAGGTTTATACATACCTGATGCGGAATTTCGTTGAGCCATTTTATTAGCCATGAGCACAAAGTTGAAGAGAACAAATTGATTTCTCCCTCTTGACTCTTACTTAATTTTACGGTATTTCTTTCTGATGGAAAAGACTTAATTTTGTGTTTTCCGTAAACCCTAATGAGTAGAGGGAGGACCAATTTATATATGTAGTCTTTTAATCTGGTACATCCATCAAATAGCCAGTTGAACGGTTGAGATTTATTTGACTATTAAATGTAATTAAATCTCTCAATTAACATAATTAGGTAGATTTGATTTAACCCACAATAATGTTGGTTAATCCTATAATTACCCAATTTATGTAATTGACAGATTTGATATGGGCCACATTAATATGGTCAAATTCTAACAGTAAACACTCCAATAATAAATCCTATATCAATCATTTAGTGAAGGGGTAATGTATTGCATAGTTGTTAATTGGAGGAATTCTTTTTTGGCAAACTTCTTTTCCCTCTTGATCATTTAAAATGAAATACTCTACAAATGCAGCTTTTGCCTCTCTTCGATCTTTATACGTCTTATAATGGGCTCCTCGATAATACAATACTTGTGCTTTTGCTTCTTACCAACTATTATAAATACCTGGTGTATGTCTATTGAATACAACATAGTATTTGACACCCATTTTCAAATCCTAAAATCTAGCAATAAAACAAGAAATAAAATTCAACCCTACTAGTGAAATTAAATCCATTCAAGCATAATGTAATGTAACCCAATCATCAGAAATAATAGTATGAAATCCATGGAACAATAATCTATAAATAAATAGTTAATCAAACCATACAAAGAAAAGTTCATAATAATCATCAAAAGTTAGGTCACCCTAAACCTTAATCTAAAGTCATTGTTCGACCACATTTGCAACAAACAAACAGATTTTTCCAATTCTTTATAAAAAGGGGA
This sequence comes from Corchorus capsularis, assembly GCA_001974805.1. Lineage (NCBI taxonomy): Eukaryota > Viridiplantae > Streptophyta > Magnoliopsida > Malvales > Malvaceae > Corchorus > Corchorus capsularis. The sequence goes on from AWWV01007362.1 coordinate 44,750, forward strand.
AGTCTGCCTCGAATGGATACACTATAATGATGCTCTTGACAAAAACAATACTCATTTAGTGTGAATCAAAAAGTTATTGATCGGTCGTCAGCAAGTTACAAAAATAATCCCCACAAATCTTTACTCAGTAGTTAGGGTAAGTAGGGGTCGAATCACACAGAGAAGGGGATTAGACTTATCAAAATATAAATCCTCTCTAAGAATCATTCAAAAGAAAACGGGATTAAGGGTATCACAATTTAAAAGAAAATAATTAATCTAAATTTAAGCAAAACTAAATTAAATCTAAGCTAAGGAAATTACTTAAGAAAACAATAATTATAAGCATACTTCTTCCCTAATGGTAGAAATCAATCAATTTAACTATGAATCCTTGATTTAAAAGATGAATTTTATATTCTAATTATCAAAATAAGAAAGATCAATTTTATGCCAATGATACCTTCAATCAAAAGACTTAAGTATCATGTAAAAATCAACTTATTTCTAATAACTCCCAATTAAACAATTGGTCTAGAGATAAATCCTTAACATGTATATTAGATAAAATTTCCCTTGTGAGGCCTAAATAATCCCTATTATTCTTAACAATTAATTTCTTTTGTGAGGTCTAAAAATCGTTAAGAACAAAGCATTAAGAACAATAATTCACACATGCATATCAAGTACAACCAAACCTATTCTTTCCTAGCTGTGTCGGCATAGTTCTAAATAAGGTTAATTAATCTCACTGAACGCCTTGTGAGCTATCCAATTTGTTACCAAACAATCAAAACTTGAATGGGTCGTTCTAAACTTGATTTTACTATAAATCTATCCAATTATATCAATAGTTGCAACCTAAATCAACAATCATCAAGATCATAAAATAAAACAGAGATTAATAAACATATTTAACCAAGAACAAATATCAAATTATAAGCACATAAATCTCACCATAATTAATTGATTGAAATCTCCAAATGAAAAGAAGTATTAAGAATTTAGCTATTCATTGATTTGGAAAAATCCATGAGAAACTTAGAAAAACTTACAAACTTAGGGCAAAATCCTCCCTTGGACAACACCTAGGGTTGTCGACAGTCTCTCTCTAAACCCTCTTCTAAAAACTAAAGAAAATAAAAGATGAAGAGAATTGTATCTAAGAATTGTAAATTGTGTTCTCTAGGGTTAACATAAGGTGAGTATTTATAGTGGACTAATGAGACTCCATGTAGACTTAGGATTGGTATAAACCAATCATAGGATGGTTTGGACTCTTAACTTGGTCTCCAAGTCGGTTTAGTGGTCTTCCTTGAGCTGAATTTAAGTGAAAATCGGACTTGGGAAAAATTAGTATTGCGCAGAAACTTCAAGGGCATTTTCGGCATCGAATATGGCAAATTGGGCTTCGAGCAAAACAACAAAGTTGTAGATCCATGAGTCCTCTTTCCAACGCATTTTGAATCAACTCAATCAAAGGTCTTGATTAAAAGTTATGGTTGATTTACTAAGACTGCGCAGAATCCTACTCCAACTAGGAAAGAGTTGCAGGATTTGGGTATTGGCAAATGATGCGCCCAAAGCTTATCATGGAGGGAATGATGCGCCAAGGACTTATCTTGGACTTGAAGACAAGCATGGAGAGCATGGAAAGGATGTGCATGGGCTGCAAGGAAGCATGAAGATGCATGGAGACCATGGAGATATCGATAATCATGTTCCAAGCACTAAAAAGATGTCATTCGATCCATTGAAGATGCCTATTGGTCCGATGACAAGAGCAAAAGCTAAGAGATTCAAAGATGCACTCATGGGCCTTGTTCGAACTCATCTTGATGATATGAAGACCATTCAAGTTCAATTGAAGAGATTTGATGATGATTTGAGCAAGAAAACACCAATCAATTACAAGTTCATCACTTTGCTTGCTATTGATTCTAGATGGCTGGATTGACATCATGGCATGAGCCCATTAGCTTTATTTGCTTTGTTTGGGCTTAATTCTATCTTAGATTAGCTTATTTTTAAGTTTGGATGTTATTTGGGTTGGGTCTTGTTTGACTAAGTCCAATCCTTGTTTAATTATGCTTTTAATTCCTTTTTCTAGTTGGGCTTGGACTAGTTTTTCCCTAGCCCTTATGTTTGGACGAAAATTAGGGATTTATTTTAGGATTTTAGTTGACCCTATCACTATATAAGGCCACCAATATCTCTTGTTAAGTTAAGTTGAGTTGATTAATAAAGTTGAGGTTTATACACCCAAATTGATTATCTTAGCTTCATTGTTCTAGTTTGAGCAAACTTAGGGTTCTTCAATCTTGTAGAGGCCTAGCAAACAATTAGGTTGTGATTGCTTAATTGTTTGTGAATCTTGTGATCTTAGGAATTCAATTGCAGGTCTAATTGGGAGCCTAAGTCCGACGAGAGAAGAGGAAAAGCTTTGTGAAGGTTGTCGACATACACATCTTGGAGTTGAAGAAGATCAAGTTGATTCTTGGCGAGTCTCAAGGATAGATTTGAATCTAAAACCCCTAGATTCGTATCAGCAAGGGCTTGGGGCGTACGGCATAAGGCAGAACCGACTCAAATGTGGGCCCAGCTGGGTTGGTTATGCTCCCATGTAAAATACTCATAAGCCCATGTCATCAGGATCACTCCATAACATGTCTTCGTTCCTTCGCGATTTAAACTCGATCTAAGTTCTTTCTCCTTGAAATCTTCCTTCAATTGATCTTCATGACTTGAAATTAACTGCAATTAATCTTCAATCATGAACTTCGAATCTCCAAATCTTCACTCAAAAATGCTAAATCCATATTTGTGACAAAAGTCATCAAAATAGCTCAAAAAAGAGTGAAAAACAACAAGTTTTCATTTTTCTTATCTTCAAGACCTAAAAACACAAATCCTTGTAAAATAGGACATAATCACACATAAAAATACCAAAAAGTATAGGAAAATGACCATAAAAATAGGGTTAATTTTGGCTCGATCAATTATTCTAACAATATAAAAGGAGCAATATTTAAAGGCAACAACTTATTACTTGAAACCACATATCAAGCGCAACTGCTTCCCCACCAACTTTATGATCAACCTCACCCCAATAAAACAGTGGACTCATCAACATTTCACTATTAAATTAAATTTTCCTTTTCAATGTCCTTACTCTACTCTCAATATGAGTCCTTTAAAATATAATGTAATATTTAGTTAATTAATTAATTTCATGTCTAAGAAAATAATATATACAAGTTATATTAGCCCGCGCTGGCACTACAGACATTCTTTATTTTAGAGTGGTGCTTGATTAACTGATTGAATAAGGATATTAATATAATCAATTATATAAGGGCCAAAAATATTTTTTGTTCTAGAGTGGTGCTTGATTGATTAATTGATTGAATTATATAAGGTTGCAGTAAAAATGCAATTTAAATGGATTAGTTTTAATTATGTCTCTAACATAAATCTTTGTAAGCTAACTTCTTAGATATACAAAATTAAGAAGGTCACGAATATGTTTTTATTTGTAAGTAATAGGAAGTGCAAAGAGGTAATAAAATATGTTGTTAATTGGATAAGAATACTCACATTAAACAAAGGGTGGTTTTAATTCAGAAGGGGAAAAATATTGAACGGTCCATGTTGAAGGGATGAAGACGGAGAAGAAAGAGGAAAGAGATATGAAGGTGAAAACAGAGAGGGGTGATGGAAATGTTTGATTTTTGGCAAACCTGAAGATTGATCAGCACTGAGGAGTTGATAGGAAGCAGCAACTGAGTTGGTGAGAGGAAAAAAGAAAACAACGAGAGAAACATTAATTAAAAGTAATTAAGGGTTTAGGGTTTATGGTTTAGAAGCAATTAATTAAAAGGTTTAAACATTAATTAAAAACAATTAAGGAAGGGAAATGTGTAATTACAAAAAAGGGTAGAAGGAAAAGGAATGGGGGAAACTCATAGAGGGGCTTTTTAGTCATCCGAAAAGTGAGAAAAGACCAAAAATAACCAAAAGGTGGCACCACATTAATTCTCAATTTGGCCTTTTAGTAATTTTCATGGTAGTTAAAAATAATATATAGTATATATAAGTAAATATTAAATAACATGTCTATTAACACTAAATTAAGGATATTAATTAAGAAAACTAATATAAATTATAGATTTTATAAATATATTAATTATAAATATAATTAAAAAAATTAACGGTTCCGGTTCTGGTTCCATATATATGGAACCTAACCGGAATCTTCTCTACAAAGGCCTTTTTTAACGGTTGTGGTTAGGTTTTTTGACCATGGTTCCGGTTCGGTCCCACAGTTCGAACCGAACCATGGTCACATCTAGCGTAATAGGCAAGAAAGAATCAAAAGATAGGGAATCAAAGATGAACACCCCTTTGGGTGGGAAGTAGATTCCCTGCCATATTCTCAATCTAATAGGAATTTGATGGACATCTGGTACCTATGGGAATTTTTTTTTGTTTTAGCAACCAAACATGGGCATCTTACATTCCCCAGTGCGACATTCCGATGGGAATGTAAGATTCCCACTAACCAAATGCCATCTTAGTTTTTTCTTTTCTTTTCCATATATCCTGGTTATCTATTCTTCTATGTGATTGCAATTTTTTTATCCTAGTCTGCAAAAGACCAAACATTCTTTATTCCACCTGCACTTTTATTTTTGTAGATTTTAGTTTTTGAACTAGTATGTTGCACACATTATGGTTACTATTCCAAACATCCTTAATAATATCCTTGCACTGTAGGGGAGTAGTCTCTAGCACGGTCACCCTTTCATTTTCATTTGTTGTTCCAAACAAAAGCTAATTTTTCACCAACGGTAGAAGAGTGGTTAATTCGAAGACCTTTGTGACTAGCCTCCTTGATATGGTGAAAAGAATATTAAGACAATTTCATCACATATCCTAATAAAAAGGTTGACAATCTGCAATGTACTATAAGATTGTACTAAAAGTAGAAGACGTTGAGACTAAAAAGAAAAGTCTGGAGACTAAAGGCCCTTCGCTCAATCCCTATATATCTATAGATCTTGGAACAAAGCGAGAATTAAAACAAACTCCTCTTCTTCCTTTTGGTGGTTAAAACCAAGAAGGAGAAGTAAACGAAAAGCACAAGAACGAACTAAAAATCTGGGTAGGGGAAAAGATGGGGAGATGGGAGATGGCGAGACGGTAGATAGGAAGGTTTTACTTGTAAAATATCAAAATTGTCTCTAATACACTCTTTAATGTTATTTAAAAACTTAAAAGTTAAAACAATACTTTTTATAATGTTTTTGTATTAAATGTAGTAATTAATAATCAATACATTGAGAAAAAAATTACTAAAAATATAGTATTCTTGAAGAACATCTTAAGACACTTGTCAGCAAAATTCTTAATAATTTCTTTTGTTGAAGTCCAAAATATTTAATAGACAGTTAA
>AWWV01007364.1:0-23665 GCA_001974805.1 Corchorus capsularis
AGTACTTGATTTCGGCTAAAATTTTCCAAAATTTGACCCGAAACATTTCTCCTCAATTTTCGGCCATAATACAAATGAAAATATATAACTCAACGCAAAAAGATTGAAGGGCCTCTCACTCATGTAATATCATTTTTCCATTTTTATCGAATTAGTTTCTAGATTAAATCAAAACCGGATTGAGATGCTCGTAAAAACAAATCCTTAATCCAAGGTGGCTGAGATTTCGTTAGATAAATATAGATATTTCAATGAGTCTTGGCGCCAAAAATCATGTAAAACTAAGCCGGAGTTCCGGAATGCATTTTTTAGCCAAAAACTGTGATATAATCGTACACGATTTCGGCTAAAATTTTGTAAAAATTGACCAGATTGAATTTTCCTCAATTTTTGGCCATGATACTCATAAAAAATATATAATTCAACGCCAAAAAGATTGAAAGACTTTTCACGCTTCTGATATCGATTTTCCTATTTTTTCCGAATTAATTTCTAATTAAATCGAAACATGATTCAGATGCTCTTAAAAACAAATCTTCGAATCCAATGTGGTTAAGATTTGATTAGATGGATATAGATATTTCAATGAGACTTGTCACCAAAAATCATGCAAAACAGAGCCGAGACTTAGAAACGCGTTTTTAGTTAAAAATTGTGATGGTTAAGTACACAATTTCGGCTAAAATTTTCTAAAAATTGACACAAAACATTTCTCCTTAATTTCCGCCACCATACTCATAAAAAATATATAATTCAATGTCAAAATGATTGAAGAGTTTTTCACGCTTCTAATAATTTTTTCTATTTTTTCCGAATTAATTTCTAATTAAATCGAAACCAGATTGAGATGCTAGTAAAAACAAATCCTTAAATCCAATGTGGCTGATATTTCGTTAGATAAATATAGATATTTCAATGAGTCTTGGTGCCAAAAATCATGCAAAACTGAGCTGGAGTCCCAGAACGCGTTTTTAGCCAAAAACCGTGATAATTAGTACACGATTTCGGCAAAAATTTTGTAAAAATTGACCCAAAATAATTTTCCTCAATTTTTGGCCACGATACTCATAAAAAATATATAATTCAACACCAAAAATATTGAAAGGCTATTCACGCTTCTAACACCGTATTTCCTATTTTTTCTAAATTAATTACTAATTGAATCGAAACATGATTCATATGCTCGTAAAAAAAAAATCCTTAAATCCAATGTATGTAAGATTTGGTTAGATGGATATAGATATTTGAGACTTGGCGCAAAAAATCTTGCAAAGCTGAGCCGGGGCTCCGGAACGCGTTTTTAGTTAAAAATCGTGATGGTTAGTACATGATTTCAGCGAAAATTTTACAAAAATTGACCCGAGAAATTTCTCCTCAATTTTGGGCCACAATACTATTAAAAAATATATAACTCAACGTCAAAAAGACTGAAGTGCTTCCCACGCTTCTAATATCGCTTTTCCTACCTTTTTCCGAATTAATTTCTAATTTAAAAATTATATTTTGTAAAAATTATGAATTTAGAAATATATTTGAAAAAATACAAAAAATTATATTTTAATAATGGTATAGTTAAAATATATTTTAATAATGACGTAATTAAAATATTTTAATAATGACAATTTAGAAATATATTTGGAAAAATGGGTATAATCGGAAAACAAAAAGTTTCCCCTTATTCGTACTTTTATATATAGTATAGATTATAGATAATTATAAAGTCATGGCCTAATAAGATATAGGATCTGAATATTCAAACTAATTGCCTACCAAAACGGATCAAAAAAAGACCCTATAGGAATGAGAAATTGGACCATCCAAAGTAAAGGCCTATTGCACATTTGCTTCAGATCATCTAAAGCCCAAATAAGACGTTGGAGACGAAGACAAAAAGCAAAATTAAATACAATGATTGGAAACAAAGACAAAAGGTAAAATTAAATAGGACGTTGGAAACAAAAAGGCAAATTGATTTTCTTATAATTTAATATACGTATTATATTATCTAATAATTAATAATGGAATAATTTATGATTGAAAAAATAATGGAATAATTAAAATATTATTTAGTAATGGCAATTTAGAAATATGTTTTAAAAAAAAGGTACAATTGGAAATATATTTTAAAAATAAGGGTACAATTGGAAATATTTTTTAAAAATAAGGGTACAATCGGAAAACATAAAGTTTTCCCTTATTCGTACTTTTATATATAGTATATATATATATATATACACACACTACAGTTTTTTTATTTTTTACATGGAAGCGGAAACAATATTAACCCTATCACTAAAATTAAATTTTAAGAGTTGACCCAAAAAAAAAAGGGGGAAATTTTAAAAAAAAGGAAGAATATTTATTAATTGGTCAAATGAAAATCAATAATTATTATTTGGTAAATCATACTTAACAAAATTAATAAGAAGAAAATTGTAATTACCTTTTTAACCTTTGTAAATACTCCTATTAGTAGTATCAGAGCGAGAGTAAAAGTATCGAACTAGATGATAGAGAATAATAGGAAGGAAAAAAAAAACATGATTGCTACTTCTTTGAATATAGTCCAATTGAAAGCTCTAAAATAACTTGTAATGAATCCCATTATATTCCCATACCTACTCACCAGCACTATTTCCCTCTTCTAATTTTGTTCTTTTCTACATCCTCTTTGAGATCTAGTTTTCATTTGAAAAATAGTTAATTTCTGTGTCTAAAAAATAATCTACTCAAAATTGATTATAATCCCAATTAGACTATCTTCAAATTTGATGTTCGAAATTTAGAAAGTCCAATTGGTATTTCGTCTTTCACCTGATAAGATTAGAGAAGGATAAAAAGAAGGTAGTGCACTGGCGTAGCCCTCATTTCACTCTGTTGTTTCGTCATTTGCTACTGGTTTTTCTAAACTCTCATTGAAATGATTCCGATCTAAATACCGCATATGTAATGGTGGGGGAGGAGATGAAAAAAAGAATAAAGAAAGAAACGAAGAGGAGGAACAATTTGGGGGTATTAAGGTATTTACAATATCCTAATGGGAAATTAATCAAACATTAATTTCATTTCTAATAGTTAAAATATTTCATAGTATTAGTAATTGTTTGTAAACCGCTTGGAGTTTTTTTATGAGGCGGTTTACCTGATTGAAAATATGGGATTTCTCTTATTTTTCCCTCAACCAACCATGGAAGATTTTGTTTCATTTACTATTTTTCTCTTGATCTTTATTAGAAATTTGGCCACATGCATAATTAGGACTCCTTGTGAGAACATTTGAGACTCTTTTGTGAGAGCATTTGTCTTGCTTCACGCAAGTTTCTTTATTTTCTTATTCTTTATTTTCACAAGTGTGCTATTTTGCTTCCTGGTGTTAATGATCATGGCAGAACGTTTAGACAACTTGTGTTTGAAATTTCTATTGACAAAGGAAAACAATATTGTGAAGATCAAACAATCATGGGTTGACTTGGGTTGATGAAACCACCGGAGAAGGGAATCATTGTTCGATTGGCAGAATTCTTTCATTTTGGTCTTCAATACCCTTAAAGTTCATAGTGATTCACACACAGTGTTAAGCGAAAAAAGGGTTCGAGATCAACTTGGATTGGAGGCTGCCTTATTAAAGAAATTCTGCATTTATCTAGCCTTCTTGATGTTTTTTCCTTTTCACTTTGTTATAGTAATGTTAATGTTTTGGATCATAGTATAGCACAATTAGACTTTAGTAATGATGCTAACTATGATTGATATGAGATTCTTCCACCATGCGTTTGTAATTTAGATTAAGTATCATTACTTTTCTCAAAATAAAATATTTCATAGTATTAAACTCAAAATATTCTTGGTGTATTGCTTTTTTTTTTTTAATTTTCCAAAAAAAAAAACTATACAAATTTTAAAAATTTTAACCGTTAGACTAAAATTTCTCCTTAGTCTATTAGGGAACTATACTTACTCAGCAAGAAGAATCATAGAAATTGTACTATTATTCTCCTACTGGGACTTGGAAACCCGTCAGCTATTCAACAACAAATCCTACTATAAACCTAAATATATAGGCATTATAATCAGGTTTCTCATTACGTTTCTCGTTCCAAGTTTTTTATTTTTTTTATCTTTCCAAATTTTCCAGTTTCATTAATTCATTGCTGGTTTCAGAAAAGAATGGATATCTATGGAGAACGAATCGGAGTTCTTGGGGAGGGCACGTATGGGAAGGTGCATTTAGTGAAGATTATTTCATCAGATTTCTTGTGTGGTCACTTAACTGCTGAAAAAAGCAGTGAGGAAGAATTAGCCGACTCTCTTGTGAAAGAGAAGGAAATATTGGATCATGGAAGCCCTCACATAATTCAAAGTTATGGTTGTTCCACCAGTATTGATTATGAAACAAAGGTATTCATTCAGTTTGTTTCTTGAGTTGGCCACTGGTGGAAACTTATTGGATTTGATGAAGGATTATGGAGGGAAAATTCCTCAACAACATGTTAACTAAGTCCTATGTTCAGATGATACTTAAAGGACTCGTCGAGATACATTCAAAGAAATATGTTCATTCCGATCTTAAAACCGCAAATATTCTAGTTTTTCGCACGGAAGATTGTAGCGGTCTGCCTGTTCTAAAGATTGCAGATTTTGGGTTGACTAAAGTCAGTGGAGTTGAGGATACCTTGGGAGTATGGTTTTTGGGGTACGCCGCCTTATATGTCACCGGAATCTATTCATGGCGAAATTTCGGGTGCTTTGCGTGTATGGTCATTCGGTTGTATTGTTATTATGATGATTACGGGAGGAATGGCATGGAACTACCAAGGACTTGAGGGACAAGCTCTTGTGGGGAGAAAGACCCAAAATTCTAGAAAACATGTCAAGTTGGGGCAAAGATTTCTTGATGAGATGTTTGGTTAGAGATCCGAATGAAAGGTGGACTGCTGTGATGCTCTTATACCACCCTTTCCTTCAACCACATGAATTTGATTTCTTGATGAGCGTCACCGAATTTGCAGACAATGAAGAGAAATCAACACTTGCAACAAAATTTTCAGATTTTGTTTCCCCAACAAATTTTCAAGGCGGTGAAGAGAATGCAGTGTTTGCAACAAATTTTTCAGATTCGGTTTCCTCAAGAAATATTGCGGTGAAGAGGATGCAGTGTTTGCAACAAGTTTTTCAGATTTGGTTCCCTAAAGAAATATTCAGGGCAGTGAAGAGAATGCAGTTTTTGCAACAAGTTTTTCAGATTTGGTTTCCTCAAGAAATATTCAAGGCGGTGAAGAGAATGCAGTGTTCGAATCAATGGAAAAAGATTTCTCAAATCATGATGAATTGTTATTAGCTGATCAAGACAAGATATTTGAGTTCATGTTAGACTGTTAAATCATCTTCCAGACCTCGAAGTTGTCCAGGATTTTTGTTGTCTTAACTTTTTAGTACCTGTAGTTTGTTTATTCTATTAGTTCTTTATTTAGTAATCCAATACATTCCTATACATTTTAATAGATTTTCCTTTTTCATTAAAATTACAATTTGGATTCCGGCTGTGGATTGTGAAACCTGATTTACATTTGCTTCAATTATCAAAGAGACGAAAACTCAATATTCTCACGTCAAACATTGGCTGCTAGTTAAATCACACTCAAATAGGAAGCACCCGGAACTGTAAATTTGATGAATAAACCTATACGGTAAATATACAGCTAATTTAAAAGGGTAACTCTAGTTATTATACACATTTCATCAATGACTGCTTAACTAGAAAAGGGTATTACGAGGAAGATAATAAATAAACACTCTTCAAACCTAGGAAAAGATCACCAGCACTTCCCCCTCAAAGAATATAAAATAAATAGTAATTTTAAAGCTCAAACTATACCCCTCTGACTCGCAAGAATGGTTGATGCTGTATTTAACAGTAGGTTGGATCCTTCTTTCTTCTTGAAGCAATGCTGGAAAATGGAACCGAGAAGCCTCGTTGGTGGCTGCGAATGGAACCTTGCCAACATTCAATGTGATGCCATTCATCTGCGGAGACACTGCAATTCAGGTCAAATAACTTTATTCTCTAGCTCCAAACATTCATCAAAGATTTTACTGCTTGCACATTCCTCCAGTGCCTTTGCATTGAGTTCTCTACCGAGTCTCCAGACATAATTCAGACCAACAAGAATCTCAGTAATTGCCGCTTCTGTCTTTTCTCGATTTGCAAAGTAGAGTGTCTGTACCAGGAGCACATTAGTCCTGGAAACAAAATTCTGCTGTTCGAAACTCCGCTCCGTTTGCCATCTAATCATATTATGAGCTAGCGGGGCCAACCACTCTAATATGGCAGACATTGCCTCGGTCCATTCTCCTGCAAGTTGTGTATCATAAACGGATGAAGCAAAGCTCTTTGCATATGGTTTCAGCCTTTCTCTGAGTGCAGCTCTCACACTAGCAGGTAACATGTTGTACAAATCGTCTCTAGCATCTTGACCAATCAAGTGAGGAGATGCCGCTAACTTCTCTATTACAATGATAACATTTGCATAGTGCAGTGCTAAAGCAGCAGCACCAAGAGTTTCAGGTGGAGCATCCAGCAACCTGCGCTGGGATCTGTACACTGATGAACCAGTCTGAACAGCATTTCCTTCAGGAAGGTTAAGATTTCCATCTTTGGTTCCATTAAGAATGCCTGAATGAATGCCATTAGAACTTATATAACAATTTCTGATGGTAGCACTGTCTGCAGCTACCATGCAACCTTTAAAAGGTCCCACTTGAGTCAATTTGTTGCTTTTCGACTGTGATTTCTTTCCATTAACAGCAGCTGGGTGGTTGTTAGTCTGCCAAAACTTGCTGATTTTATCCATGCGAAAAAGAGGTCCTGACTTCGCCGTAGGCCTCCCAAGCGGACCTGAATGAAAGTTGAAATTTCCATTCTTTCCACCAATAGGGCCTGATTTTGTGGTTGAGCTAACAAGAGGTCCGGAATGGAAATAATTTGTGTTACTTGGTTTCGGAATTGGACCTGATTTAGTGCTAAACATTCCAAGGGGGCCTGAAGAATATCTGGGAAGGCTAGTATTCTCAGTTGGATGAACAGAAGATTGCAATAACGCAGAAACTGACTGGCTGCGATACATAAAATCTGAATCCTTGACCCTCGAATCTCCATCATCCACATTTTGTTCAATTCCAAAGACGTGTTTGATCCTACCAAATATTGTGAATATTGATCTTGCCAAAAGGCGAATTGTATAATCATAACTCCTATTCCAAAGAGACATCTCTCGCAGACTCTTCACTTCGTGCTGCTTCCACATAACCTTCTTCTGAAATTCAAGCAAATTCTCTGGCTCTGAATCACCACTTTTCATTCTTCTTAGGGTTTGCTCATGATCTGCTAGCATTTCCATCTCCTGATACAAAGTTGCATTTACTGAAATGAAACGTTCCATCTTCTTCACTTTCTTGTCCATCTTCTTTGATGAAAATCCCCACGCGTAAGGGTCAGCACCAATCAGGACCAAATCAGTGAAGACAACCTCAAAACTCTTCAAACTGGGATCACTACATTTCTTTGCAAGCCTAGCCACAGACTTTGCTACGTGTGTAAGATTTTCAATCATTTCTGCACAAATCAAGCGCCCTATGTGATCTTCGTCTTCTGATACTAGCTTCTTAATCCCCACTGAATTCGCAATCTCCTCTCTCAACCTAATAACTTGCTTATCACTAAGACACTGCCATAGATGCACAAGTTTAGACATCAAGCTTGCAACTTCAAATGCTAATACTCCAATTTCAACCTTCTCAGAGCCTCCTTCATGCCTTCGTGGAATTTTCCAAATACTACGAAACCAAGACTCGGCTACCATCTTTTTATCCAAAATATTCTATATAAAAAAAAAAATTAAAGAACAGAATTATCAACAATAACCCCCAAAAAATGAGCATATTCATAGATTCTGTAGTTTGAAATCTAACACCAACTAAAGATCATCCAAATTAGATAAACAACTTACCAAACTAAATCACCAACCGACATGAAATCTAAAATATTATACATAATTTGAAAAAAAGAAAATCACTACAGATTTTCTTCAAAAGTTTCAATCAAAATTGATTCCTTCAACAGTATAAACTGTTCTTTTTTTCTTTCGTTAGTTAGATATAACCCAATATGGCCATCTAATTACCATTTACAGAGACAAACTAAACTAAAATAGAAGCTCAAATTTCACAAAGATACTTATCATGATTAATCAATGAACAGAAAGTAATAAAATTCAAAAGCAGGCATGCTAAATGTAGAAAAAAATCAAAATAATCCAATTCAAAGCCTATTAAGAAAAGTAAAAACCTAGAGATTCCAACCACCTAAACAAAGCAACCCAGAATCCCAAACAGAATAAAACTCAGAACCCAGAAAGAAAAACCATCAAAAAGCAAAGATGAATGAAGTAAAGAAGCTCTTAAAAGTTAAAAACTTACTGATCACATGAAGTGGAAAAGGAACACTAAGTTCCCCAAGCTGAGAAGGAAGGAAAAAGATGGAAAAAATGAGAAACGGAAGGAAATCGAGAAGAGAAAAGAGAGACAGAGAAGAAGGGAAGTAGCTGGGAAGATGCAGTGAAGGCTAAAACAGCCACATGGGGCTAATGTATGCTTTGCTTCAATTGGGTTTTCTTTTTATTTTTTTCGACAAAAATTTGGAAAAAGAGACCAAAAAAACAAAACCGAGTGAAACATTAAAGTTTATCTAAAATTTATCTAAAATAATAATATAATCTTCTTCCTCTTTATAATAAGTTTTTTTCGCACACCCTTAACTTTTTCATATTTCTTCTAACAACCCCATGATTTAAACGTTTTCTCACTTCTAACTTTATTTATTTTAAAAAATAGTTTTTACAATTTTTTTTTAAAGAAATACAATAGTTGGAAGTCTCTATACAATCGAATATTTTCATTTCTAATGAGACTTGAACTAAGGACCTAGTAGTCCAAATACACTATTAGTTGAGCTATCAAACTCAGTTTTGATTAGTTACTACAATTAAAAGTTTTTTTAAAGGGTAACTACAATTAAACTTTAACAAATACTAGTTGAAATCATAGTTACTAAACCTAGATCGTCCCGGTGGTTGGACTGCTTGACTCGAAGTTTGAATCGGTCCAAGTTAGCAATTGAAATGACCCGTTGAAAACCGATGTGACCCGTTGAAATCCGGATTAACCCGATGACCCGGTCGGGTTTCAAGTGACCCTGTGGATTAATGTTTTTCTTTAAAATTTACATTTAAATCATTTTTTCAATTTTTAAATATATATTAAGGACAATATTGTAAAATTATGTAATAAACCTTAAAAAGGAATAAAAAATAACAAAATCTAAGAAAATACTAAATTCTTAATGACGTTTTTTCACATCTATCCTACTTTATTTATTTAAATTAACCTAACTCATGGTTGGATAATTGATGATTTATGGAAATAAATTATTTTTTACAATTTTATATGCTAAAATATATTTATTTAAATTTATATCATTATGTAATAATATTATAAATTAGATTTAATAATCTAGTTATAGAAATAATAAATATAAAATTTATAAAAATATTTAAAAATATTATTTATTAACATGCATTTTAACGACAATTAAACCGTCTGGCCCGTGATCCGGAACCTCGAGCGGGTCACCCTCCGGGCTGGGTTTTTTAATAATTATGGTTGAAATGCAACACCAAATGTGTATATGTAAAATTAGAAAATATGACTATATTTCTCAAAAGAGTTAAAATTTAAATTTTTTGTTTTTTCAAAAAAAAAATTTTGTTACCAAAACCCTTTTTAAGATTGGTTTTGTTTTCTTTAATAAAATTATTTTTATATATTAAATACAGAAATTGACAACAAATATGATGATTTTTAACATCGAAAAGAAAATTTACTTAAAATAGCAGCCTTTAAATATAGTGTCTTAATGACATTATACTATAGCCCCATCAAAAGTTAAAATATTATTGATCTTGTATGAAAATATTCATTTTCGATCAAGTTTTAAACATCACGAGTGGAGTTAAACTAATTAACAACACAACGAATTAAAACTTCACAGCTTTTTTTTTCTTTTTCTTTTTCTTTTTTGTGTGAATAAGAGATTTTCACAAATTCACCTAATGATTTAGTAGCTGGTCAAATTAAAGTCCTTTATCGTGTATAAGATAATTTTTTAAAAAATTATTTCGGTAAATATATCGCATGGTAAGTATATATTGTGATATATATATATATATATATATGATAAATAAAAAGTGTATATATAGTACTTTTTTGGAGCAGATAAAGCTTAAGGTTGCCAGCTTATGGTAGAAAAAGTGTTTTGTGATTAAATTAGAGAAGATGATGATGATATTGTACATGCATCAATGAAAGTTGTTAGTTACTTAGTTATCCTAAAGGGGATATGAACAAGTCAAAAAAGTGGAATTAATGTTGGAAATGATTGAGCAATTTATGTTGTTTTTTGCTTCCTTTAAACTCCAAAAGATTAACTTTAAAGCATTTTTCTTCTTTTTTGAAAAAGTTAAAACTGCAAATTGGTAGCTAGGAAAGGATTTAAAGTGCCATCTAAAAAGGATTTTGACTTCACACCTAAGTCTGCTCTTTTTTTTTTTTTTACATTAATGTTGGAACTAATTACCAACTTATTTCATTTTATCTTGTAAATTACTTATTTAAGCTCTTATCCAGTTTAATTCTTTAATTGGGTTCAACGTATTATTTATATGGATTATTTTTTTTTTGAAGGATATTTATATGGATTATTATAGAATGCGTCGGTAATAGTTTTGAATTTTAAAAACAAAATTATTTTTTTGTGTGAAAACTTAATTAAAAAAATGGGTATATGTCAACTCCTTAATCCACCTGTGGAGTCTAAATTTTACACTGACGGTATATTGTATAATCCCTAATAAATATATGTTTTTGAATATTAAAATAATCAAACTTGAAAAATAAAATAAACTAAAAATAATATAACTAGTTCTTTTTTTTTGACACAAAAAAAATAGTATAACTAGTTCATATGAGATTTTATAGAATGCCAAAAAAAAGGTTAGTATGAAATTTATAATGGGATGGAAAGTGGAACCAAGAAAGTACATAAAATTTAGTAGGAACTGAAATGAATAAAATCTAAATAGAAGGGCAATAAATGAAAATATGTGATTTACTAAAACGGGCTGAAAAATCAATATTCAAAAGATTCGTAATATTAAAATAACAGAATAGAATAACATCCAAGGTCATAGATGCAAAATCCCCCGAAAAGGAGAGACCCGTCGTAATCATTAATGGCAAGCACGCGGAAACATGTCGTTTTACCGATTTAACCTCATTTAAATAATACTTATAAGCTATATATATAGCAAACAAGAAAATAATAAAATTTTTAGTTATTAAATAACTGGATTGTTAAACAGTGTCTCCCTTTTGCTAAATATCGTCTCCATTTTTACACTTTTGCCCTTTATTCATATTTTAAACTTTCTAACAACTTTTTCAAATTCTCAACCTTCAAACCCTAAAAGTCAAATTTGTAAGTTTTACATTATGGAAATCCAGATCTAGAGAAAAAAATTAAATTTTTTGTTTTTTTTTTGTTTTTAGGACTGTGCCGCCCAAATTGGGCAGCTTGCCCATGGTAAGCCGCCCAAAGACAATTTCTTTTAAAAAAATTAATTTTTAATTAATTAGTATTTAATTACTTAGTTTATTAGTTTTAATTAGTTTATTTATGATTAACTACTGTTAATTAATCTAAATTTTGATTGTTTATAGTTTATTAGTTTTATTAGGGTGGTATTTAGGGTTATCTCAATCCCACGTTATCGTCCATTTCCGGAGTTCTCGGCTTGTTTCACGTTAGTAATTAGCTTGAAGATTTCATAGGATTTGAAATGTTACAAAATGGAGCAAAGGGCAAAAGTGTCAAAAATTATGAAAAAGGGGGCGGTATTTAGCAAAAGGGAGGCGGTGAATAGCAAACCCCTTAAATAAAGACAAGTTATATTAGCCCGTGCTAGCGCTACGAGCATTTTTTATTTTAGAGTGATGCTTGATTAACTGATTGAATAAGGATATTAATATAATCAATTATATAAGTGCAAAGAACATTTTTTGTTCTAGAGTGGTGCTTGATTTATAAATTGATTGAATTATATAAGGTTGCAGTAAAAATGCAATTTAAATGGATTAGTTTTAATTATGTCTCTAGCATAAATCTTTGTAAGCTAATTTTTTAGACATGCAAAATTAAGGTCAAGAACATGTTTTTATTTGTAAGTAATAGGAAGTGCAAAGAGGTAATAAAATATGTTGTTAATTGGATAATAATACTCACATTGAACAAAGGGTGGTTTTAATTCAAAATGAGAAAAATATTGAACGGTCCATGTTGAAGGGATGAAGACGGAAAAGAAAGATGAAAGAGATATAAAGCTGCAAGCAGAGGGGAGTGATGGAAATGTTTGATTTTTGGCAAACCTGAAGATTGATAAGCACTGAGGAGTTGAAAGGAAGCAGCAACTGAGTTGGTGAGAGGAAAAAAGAAAACAGCGAGAGAAACATTAATTAAAAGTAATTAAGGGTTTAGGGTTTAGAAGCAATTAATTAAAAACCTTAAATATTAATTAAAAACAATTAAGGGAAATGTGTAATTACAAAAAAGAGTAGAAGGAAAAGGAATGGGGGAAACTCAATAGAGGGGCTTTTTAGTCATCCGAAAAGTGAGAAAAGACCAAAAATAGCCGAAAGGTGATACCACATTAATCCTCAATTTGGCCTTTAAGTAATTTTCATGGTAGTTAAAAATAATATAATACAAGTTGATTTGCCCGCGCTGGCGCTACGAGCATTATTTGTTAGAATCGTGATTCAGCACCATGCATATATTAAAAGATTTTCTCCGTAAATATATAAGAATTTCTTGATCATATGATGCTTGAAAAGTAAGATTTCATTGTTTCAAACATATATGAGTCCAACATGATCTGTAGAAAATAATTTTTAAGTTCAGATGAGTACAAAGACTTTTTGGCACACAGTGCTTTAACATGTTTATTGAGATTGTTCTATTTCCTTTTTTAAGATGCAATTTTTTGTAAAAATGACCTAAAAGTTTAGATATTTAATCCCCTTAAAAAATAAAAAGTTAGGGCATTTAAGTAATCTGCCAAGCAGGTTAAGACGAAAAAAATTACTTCTCCAGCTCATCATTAATCCTGGGGTAGGAATCTTTTAGTAATTCCACCCAACTCATCATTAATTCGGGGTATAGGGATTTTTTAGTAATTCTACTACTCTATTAAAGTCATTTGATAAATGACCAAAAAGTCTAGTTATTTAATCACCTCTAGAATCAAAAGTTAGGGCATTTAAGTAATCGGTCAAGTGGGACAAGACGAAAAAAATTAGTTCTCTCGCTCCTCATTAATCCGGGGTAGGGATCTTTTAGTAATTTCCATATGTTTATTCAAATAATATATAGTATATACAAGTTATATTAGCCCGCGCTGGCGCTACGAGTGTTCTTTATTTTAGAGTGGTGCTTGATTAACTGTTTGAATAAGGATATTAATATAATCAATTATATAAGGGCCAAGAACATTTTTTGTTCTAGAGTGGTGCTTGATTGATTAATTGATTGAATTATATAAGATTGTAGTAAAAATGTAATTATTTAAATGGATTAGTTTTAATTATGTCTCTAGCATAAATCTTTGTAAGCTAACTTTTTAGACATGCAAAATTAAGAAGGTCAATAACATGTTTTTATTTGTAAGTAATAGGAAGTGCAAAGAGGTAATAAAATATGTTGTTAATTGGATAATAATACTCACATTGAACAAAGGTTGGTTTTAATTCAAAATGAGAAAAATATTGAACGGTTCATGTTGAAGGGAATGGAGACGAAGAAGAAAGAGTAAAGAGATATGAAGGTGAAAACAGAGGGGAGTGATGGAAATGTTTGAGTTTTGGCAAACCTGAAGATTGATCAGCACCGATGAATTGAAAGGAAGCAGCAACTGAGTTTGTGAGAGGAAAAAAGAAAACAGCGAGAGAAACATTAATTAAAAGTAATTAAGGGTTTAGGGTTTAGAAGCAATTAATTAAAAGTCTTAAACATTAATTAAAAACAATTAAGGAAGTGAAATGTGTAATTACGAAAAAGGGTAGAAGGAAAAGGAATTGGGGAAACTCATAGAGGGGCTTTTTAGTCATCCAAAAAGTGAGAAAAGACCAAAAATAGCCAAAAGGTGGCACCACATTAATCCTTCATTTGGCCTTTTAGTAATTTCCATGGTAGTTTAAAATAATTTATAGTATATATAATATAATATATATATATATAATCATCAATTGGGTATTACAGCTCCTTTTTACTAGTTAGCGCCCTAAAAGGATTTTTTTTGCCTTTTACTTTATTTTTTCAAAATTCTCTCAAATCATTTCTAACTTTCTAGTAAATTTTTAATTTCGTATTATCGACAATTATTAATGGCGAACAACCCGAGAACTCCGGAAATGGACGATAACGAGCCGTCGACATCTAACGAAGTAAATTTTTTTCGAAAAAATCAAAAGTTTACGCCGGGACGCGACGGAATCGTACCTGTTCGGAAAAAACATACCTAGAATCCCATTGGTCTTTTGCCTTTCCCGCAAACTTGATCCGACATGATTTTGGATGTTGATTTGCTTGAAGAATTGAGATTTTTAGGTTGAATGTTTGAGAGAATTTGCAAGGTTAGAAATTTTGAATCTAAAGTATCAAGGGCAAAATTGTCTTTTGGTGGGACGGTAACTAGTAAAATGAGACGGTATTAGCAATTCAGTAATTAAAAATGGATTTTGAGAAAAATTATATAATTTGAACTACAATACGGAGTTTAAGAGTTAACATGTGTCATTTAGGAAATATTTTTGTATTTTAAAAACAAAATTAAATCATAAAATAGTATAGTTCAACTCCTCACCCCACTTGTGAAGTTCAGTGTATCAAATAATTACTCTTTTAAAAGCACTTTTCAGTAATATATCTTTTATGTATTATTAATTTATTATGCAATTAAAATTAGTCTCCAATCTAATATGCTTTTATTGGAAGCAATTTATCATCTCTTAACTTCTTGGATGCTATATAAGCAATTCAGGATATAACATTTGTCGAGATGCGCAATTTAGGATACAACCTTTCAAATGTGTCAATTTGGGATACAATTGCGGGAAAACCAATTCAGGAAAAACTTGAACGGACCCGTTTGTTTGAAACACAAGCGCCGTTAAGTGATGATGTGGCTACTACATGAAAATAAAAAAAGAAAAATAACAGAAAAAAATATAATTAATCTAATTAAATAAATAAGGAAAAAAAGAATAAGAAAATAGCAAAAATTGGTTTTTAAATTAAAAAGAATCCATCTCGTTCTTCATCTCCACCATTGAACAGAAAAATAAAGGCCCTCATGCTCCTTCCTAATCTCATTTAAGGGTTTCCTTCTTCTTCTTCTTGAAATCGTCTAAGCAGGATGCAGGAAAATTCAAGTCAATCATCAAGATCTTCAAGGTATGGGTTACTTTCAATTTGTTTCAAATCGTTAATTGAAATTGAGGATTAAGGTTCTTTAATTTTAGTTGTTTTATAGTGGTTTTAGGGTTGAAATTGAGGATTAAGGTTCTTTAATTTTAGTTGTTTTATAGTGCTTTTAGGGTTGGTCATTGGATTTGAACAATTTCTCATTAATAACGATTCAACACGCATCACCAAAATCAACATACATTAGGGGAAAAGTAAACCCCAATGGAGGACTTAACAAAGTATTATCCAGAGTTCCAACAAGAATGATTTCCCATTAGGCGAAAATTTAACATAAGAAACAGGTGGATTCTCATCATCAATCAAAGTCTTCATACAATGTTCAGTTCCAGCATTCTAAATCCGGCAATGCCCATCATAGCTACTTGAAACAATGAGAGACCCATCTCAATTAAAATCAATGGCAGTCAATAAATCAGAATGAGCCGGTAAAACCTTCAAGCATTTGCCCCTTTTCACATCCCAAATACGCACCGTTTCGTCGAAAGATTGAAGGGAAGGCCATGTCAAAGACGCCTTGGTCATGGCTGGAGAATTCGTGGATAGGGGAGAGAGTGGAGGTGGTGCGTGATAGGGCGTAGGTGCAGAGGGTTTTGCCAGCGGACAATGTGGCAAGGAGGTGACCGTTCGAGGAGAATTTGAGCGAGGAGATGGCTTTCTTGGTTTTGTTTGAAGCAAGCAACGCAACTAATTTGAGATTTTTTTTTGTACTTCGAAGAGTGTTTTTAGGATGGAGGATTTTGCCTTTATTTATACCAAGGGTTTTCTTCTTTTGTTTTCAGATTAAAATTGTTTTTAATTTTTTTAGTTTAGCCACCTAGCTAAATAATGTCACTTGTTACCATTTTATCCCTCTAATGCGATTTCCTAGGTGTGTGTTTCAAACGGGTCCGTTTCCACAAATGTTGTATCCCAAGTTGACACATTTGAAAGGTTATATCCTAAATTGCGCATCTCAACAAAGGTTATATCTTGAATTGCTTATTTATCCCTTTTTGGACCACTAAAATTTAATGTTGCCGTTGGTTGAAAAATAAGAATTAATTATAAATTGTATTTTATTGAAAGCTTAAATGCTCTTTGGTTGTTTATCTTTCTCAAATAAATAAACCCTCCAATTTTTCTTTGGAAAAAAAATAACTCTTCTACCTTTTGAATTTGACTCAATGTTGTCCTTATTAAACGAAATTATGTAACATGAGATCATGTGATAAATGGATTCATCAAATGTATGATGTGGAAAAGCCGCATCAAAGAAAAGTGCGTACCACATGCAAAATAAAAATAAAAGAGAGAGACTCTCTTGACCCTTTACCTTTTTCAAAACGATCAAATATGACTTTTGTATTTATATACATAAATATCATTGGAATATAATGAGAAGAAACAATTGCCATATTATGATTTACTATCTCCGTCCCATATTATCTATCCACTTCTATTAGGGGAAAAGTGGACAGATAATATGAGACGGAGGGAGTATATGTTTAGTGCATCAACAGAATTAGCAAACATCTCTGAGACATGACATTTGAACTTTGATTTTGTAAAAAACACATTCGAAATGAGTAATTTCCCCAATATTAATGTATTGTGCACAAACATGCAAAATCGTGAAGTTAAAGTTTTAAACTTCATAGAAGGTTTTATTTAGCTAGTCCACTTTGCAATTAGCTCTACTCCATCTAAGGCACAACATTATGTTGTAACTTCGGATATCCCAGGAATTAACCAAACAAATAATTAAAGCGGAAACAACAAAGCAAAATTTTCTTGTGGACCTATGCCACAAATCTGCACTATCAAATCAATCAATTACAATCAACAATCGTAACAATCTCTCTCGCAAACTCTCAATCTAATCAACCCAACATGGGTGATTCTCTCACAACAACATAAAGCTATCTATAGCTTTCTCTCTCTAACAATCTCTCAAAATCTCTCACACACAAAAAACTAAACAGAAACTGCTTATTTATACTAACACAAACTTGGACTCCAAGAATCCCTTTCCTATTAGGATTCTCGTCCACCAATCAAAAAACTCCAGAAAAATCCTAAACCAAATCTAATTAGGAATTGATGCAAAAAACCTAACAATCTCCACCTTGACTCAAATTCCTTCATCAAAACTTAATCGCTCCACCTTTTAACCAAATCCACAAAAGTGACTTTCTTCTTTGTTGGCAAATCCACATCCTTCTTCTCAATTTGATGTGAAGATACCGATCCATCTCCTCTAATTGTGCTTCCAATCAACTCATATAAATTCTTCGAATTCTTCACTCCTTTTATCACAATCATCGAACCTTTGTTGATCTTCAAGCCTCCACATCGGCAAGAATATCCATAACCCAAGCTATCCAACTTTCCAAGCGAAATCAAATTCCTTGTAAAGTTTGGAACATACCTCACATTCCCAAGCATCTTGACACTTCCATCATGCAAACGAAGTTTCACACTCCCAATGCCTTCAATTTTTTCTTCACCATTATTAGCCATGTAAACAGGCTTATCACACTTTTCAAGTTTCGAAAATCATTATTTCTTTGTGCAAATATGTTCAGAACAAGCAGAATCAAATACCCACATATTTCTAGTATCTTTCTTTTCTTCTTGCACCATCAAAACAACATCTTCATCATAGTATTCCTCAGTATCAGCAGCAGCAGCATTAACACTACCCTTATTCTTTTCTTTAGATTTCATGAAATCCCCCAAATCTTCCATTAACTTCTTGCAGTAGGCTTTTATGTGCCCCATCTCATGACAATAATAGCACTCCTTCATATCTACCCTTAGCCTCGAACTTGATATTCCTCTTTCATTGAATCTACCCTTTGATCTTGCATCATTCTTATCTCTTCTATTAGTTCTTCCATGCTCCACCGTGAGAGCACCATTCTCTTCATCTTTCTTTTCAATTTCTTTCAATCTATCATACTCAAAAATTGCAGAAGTCACATCTTGCAAGCTCAGGGTTTTTCTACCAACCATCAAAGCTCTAGTCACAGGATCATACCTGTCGGTAAGAGAATTAATCAACAAAACTGCTTTATCAACCTCTTTCATAACTTCATCCACACTTGCCAGCTGAGTAACCAATCTATTGAACTCGTTTAAGTGTGCCCTTAAACTTGTTCCTACCTTCATCTTCAATCCAAATAATTCTCTCTTCAAACACAACATGTTAGTAATTGATTTTGACATATAAATCGACTCCAACTTATCCATCAACTCCTTTGGGGTTTTCACATCTAACACATTATACTTAATTTCAGTAGCAAGATTCAAACGAATTGTACTTACTGCTTTTCGTTGAATTTCCACTTGCTGTCATTCATCGCTGTCGGCTTATCAGTTTCAAGCGCATCTCCCAATCCTTGTTGTACTAACACACATCTGTTACCGTACTCTGCCACATCTGAAAACTGTTCGTTCCATTAAATTTCTCAATCTCAAACTTCAAAGCTGATCCGCTGCTTTCTGTCATCTCTAATCAACCAGGCTCTTGATACCACTTGTTGTAACTTCGGATATCCCAGGAATTAACCAAACAAATAATTAAAGCGGAAACAACAAAGCAAAATTTTCTTGTGGACCTATGCCACAAATCTGCACTATCAAATCAATCAATTACAATCAACAATCATAACAATCTCTCTCGCAAACTCTCAATCTAATCAACCCAACATGGGTGATTCTCTCACAACAACATAAATCTATCTTAGCTTTCTCTCTCTAACAATCTCTCAAAATCTCTCACACACAAAAAACTAAACAGAAACTGCTTATTTATACTAACACAAACTTGGACTCCAAGAATCCCTTTCCCATTAGGATTCTTGTCCACCAATCAAAAAATTCTAGAAAAATCCTAAACCAAATCTAATTAGGAATTGAGACAAAAAACCTAACACATTACACATTTCGAAATGACCGTTTTGGCCAATGCAAATGTTTGCATAATTCCGTATAATCATGAAATTGAGGTTTTAGGTTTTGTATAAAGTTTTATTTGGAGAGTCCACATTCCAATAACCTTAACTTACTCCAAGACACAACATTTGAGTTTTGTCTTTGTAAAAGAACACCTTCCAAATTAGCATTTTGCCCGATACAAATGTTTGCACACAAACACACAAATTCGAGAAGTTGAGGTGTACTAAACATATATCATGGTGTTGACTGTTGACAATTGTTCCTTTTCATTATATTTGAATGATATTTTTCCATTTTTACCATATTGACAATTTGTCCCCTTAAAAAACTAGAAGATTTATTTAGTCATTTTAGAAAAGGTAGAGGGCCAAAAGAGTCTTTTTATTTCCTTGAATTTTGCATGTGGGTATAACTTTGACGTGGAAAAGCCATGTTAAACGCTTAACGGATCTAACTTTGAGTAACATAATTCATCCAATAAGTGCAACATTGGGTCAAATTCAGAAGTATTTGTCCAAAAAAAAGTTATAGGTTTTTTTTTTGTTATTCACGAACATGATATTTAAGTGAGATACACAATAGGAGGTAACTCTCTTATTTCCCACAATTCCACCTCGTTTATCTCAAGATTTGAACCCAGAACCTTCTGTAAGAAGTCCAAATAATAAAAGGTTGAAAGAGCATTTCAAGTCTTATATTAATACCCAAAAATAATATAAAATATAACACATGATCTTATCGCTCTTAATTAAAGTTTTGGTTTTAACAGAGGTAATCCTATATCTTATTAACTAAGGACGAATCCTTAAAGTGTGACAAAATCCAAATGCAATTAAATACACATGAATGCTTAATTAAAATTAAAGGAAAATTATTCAATATTACACTATAGGCATAGGCGGATTTAAAATGGGGGTAGTGGGGGCAGCTGCCCCCACTGTAATCCTAAAGGCCAACTAATATATAGTACAATTTGTTCCCAAAATTTTATAACCTTTACGATTTCCCCCACTGAAAAAATATTAAAGATATAAATAGTTAGTGCAAATACAAAAAAAAAACATAAATTCTAAGATAAGGACCCATCATCAATTTTAAAATTAACAAAAAATAAGCTAAATGGTAAAATATAACAACTTTTTTACTTAACTTTTTGTGTGAGACCATACCCAATTGCCCTCCACCGCAAATATCTTCCACCCCTCATTTCTTTATTTAACTTTTTTTCTTGTATTTTATTTTCCAAGACTCAGCCACCGCCCTGTCCCTCCCCACCACTAATACTCATTCACTTCTACTCTCCCTTTTTTCTTAGAGAAATCATTCATAAAAACTCAAAGTAGACTACTTTCTCTTCGAATATTTAGTAAGTGTTGTATTATTCTTGAATTAATTCATTATGATTTATATAATTTCTTAATATGGTAAAATATTTATTTATCACTTAAGATTAGATAATTTTTGATAATGATAAAATTTAAGAATTTATTGAATTTATTTATGTTTGTATGTCATGGAAATGATAGAATGGTTAAAATTTTATATTTTCTTAGTTTAGAAGTTGAAGAAAATAGTATAAATTATTTGTCAATTATGATGTTATTTTATTTAGTTAGAAAATATACAAAATAGAGTAGAATATGGAATTAGTAATTTAATTTGTATATAATTTTTCTTATGAATTTAGAATGTATGGAAACTTAATTATTAATTTAACTAGTTATGGAGAAATTTTGACGAAGCCAAACTTTGAGGGTACATCCCAAATAATACACAACATTAGGCAAAAGAAACTCATGTTGAATTGAATTTAGGAGATCCTCTTCTAGGTCTTGGGTTACGGAACAAAATTATGGACTACTACCCCAATGATAGAGATAAGGTTAGAATTTAGTTTGCTTAGAACTATGTATATTAGTTTGCCCCCACTGTGCCTAAAATTCCTGGATTTTCCCCTGACTGTAGGTGAATTTTAACAGATTACATATGCGGGGTTTAAGGGTTGACATGTGTCATTTAGGGAATAGATTTTAATTTTAAATATAAAACTAATTCAGGAATATCATATGTGCCAACTCCTTAACCCACTTGTGGAGTCTAAATTTTACACTAACAGTGTATTGTATATTTTACACTGACAGTCTATATATATATATATAATATATATATATATATATATATGATGATCATACAATACACTCAATATAAATTTTGGACTCCACAAGCGGCTTAAGAAGTTGAAACATAGCCATTTTTCTTATTTAAAATTCAAAATATTAATACATGTAAACTCTTTAACCCCGCATAGATAATATACTAGATTCCACTAACGGTGTATTGTATAATATATATATATACACACACACAAAGACATTTAAAAGGTTCCCTTTTGTATTTTAAATTTTTTATTTATGCACCTATTTTGAAAGTAAAAAAAAAGGTGCTATTTATTTTTTGTCATAATCTCTTCTCTCCTCAATTTTTCATGGAAAATAGTTTACTCCAACACTTTTTTTTTGCCAAACCTTTAATTTTTAGAGGAGAGCATCGGTCGGTTTTCAGTTTTTTAGTCGGTTTTAATTTTAAGATATGTGAAACCGAAAACCGACCGAAACATAAAGAAACTGGCTAATCGGTTTTGGTCGGTTTCGGTCGGTTTTGATTTATATTTCTTTTTTAAATTTTACAAACTAAAAAGATTATATGAATTTTATTTTTAATTAATTTTATTATATCTAAATGTTAAATATAAATATATAAATTATTATAAAACATTAAAATTAAAAACTTATATATAAATTATAAATTATAACTAAAATTATTAATCTTTAGATATATTATATATAAAATAAAATATGAAATATTATATATTTTATTGGCGGTCAGTTTCGGTTCAAAAGTTTCAATACCGAACACCGACTGTCACGGTGACAGTCGGTCGATTTTAACCGAAAAAATCACTACAACCAAGTGGTCGATATTATGTCGATTTTGGTCGGTTTTAGACGATTCGATCTTTTTTTCTCACCCCTATTAATTTTGTATCTTTTTTACTTCTTAGTTCTTAGTTCGGTTTTCTTCTCTTAAAGTTTAGTCCCGGAGGAGACACAAAGGGGGCCGGATCTTTCCTACCGTTGAAGACAAAAGGCAAAAGCCGCCAAATTGATCCCTTCTACGATCCGTGAATCAAGGGGTGACAAGGAGAGGAGTCAGGAGTCTTTCGCTTTCAATAATTAATCCCCACGTAAATTTGGTTTAGGACAAATTATCTATTCATCTTTTGTTCAAGAGTTGTTTGACTAATTACTTTCTTTTACTATTCAACTGTAAAAGAATAGTAAAAACTATTTTAGATTATGACAAGGAGAGGAGTTGTTGGTCTAGAGTATATTTTAGATTATTTTACTTTATATTTTCTTAGAAAAAAAATTGTCAAAGCTAGAAGATAGTGACCAAAATGGGACATATAAATAGGAATAGGAATGTAGGGATACAAATTAGTGGTGTAATCGGTCGAGCCGAGTCAAGTAGTAAGTTACTCGAGTTCGAGCTCGATATTTAACTAGAGCTCGAGCTTGACTCGAATCGAGTATCGAGCTCGGCTCTACAAATTCGATATTTAATTAAAATATTCAAAAAAATTATTTTTAACTGAAATTCGAACTCGAGCTTGACATGTATTTATAAGTAATTTTTTTTAATTAAGATATATAATATGATGTATATATATGTGTGTACTGAGTAGCTCGACGAGTATCAAATCAAGCATTTCTGAGCTTGAGCTCGACTCAATACGATACTCGAGCTACACGGCTCAAGCTCGGCTCGACAATGACCGAGCGGAATTTGAATTTTCTTTTAGTCGAGCTCGATTAGCTTGCGAATAGTCCTGTATCACTTGCACCCCTAAGTACAATCATGTTTGTAAATATTTACTATATATTTTAATCATAAATATTTTTTTTATTTAGGTGAATTCTTTCTAGTTAGTAAAAGATATGACATAATTTATGATGAAAAGAGATCCACTCACACGCAGATAAAATTTAATCAAATTTTGTTAGCAATTCTCTC
>AWWV01007365.1:0-66843 GCA_001974805.1 Corchorus capsularis
TTTAGATTCCAAGAATTACTTGGGAATTAGAGATACAGTTCTAACTTCTAAGATATATTGTTGGGGTCATTTATAAAATTGGTGCATTGGTGCTAATCTATCACAAGACACCCTTGTCTTTTGGCCAAAAAAAGAATTCTATCACAAGACAAAAAAAATCCCATTATGAAATCTTCTCTTGTGTGCAAAACTCCTCTATGGCTTGTCTGGAGTGCTTGACTTGATCTTTATCCTTTGAATTCCAAATTTCTTCTTTGTAATCACGGAAGAATGTATTTATAGTATTGTAAGCATAATAAGGTGGATTGGATTCCCATAATTGTAGTTGCAGGAGAATTAATGTTAAAAAAAGAAAAAAAGAAATCTATCATACTTGGAAGGGATGGGTGAGAGAGAGAATTATAGAGGGAAGGGATGGAGTGCGTGAGAGGGGAAAATGGAGAAAAAAAATTGTTAACAAAATTTGATTAAATTTTATCGGTTAATTTCAATAGATCCAAGTGATGAGAAAATATGTAAAAGTTATGTTTGACACTCTATATAAGTGGATCTCTCTTATTATTGTGAATAAATTTTAATTTGAATATGTGACTGTAATTAGATCACCTTATATGATTTGGTGATAATTTTTTCCAGATACATATTGCTAACCTAAGGTCCTATAATACATATGAAAAAAAAATTTACAAATGGGTACTAACATACTTTTTATTTTAAAATTTATGCTATTGCTAATGTACCACCACCATTTCAAGAAAGAAAATGCATTAATTATTCCTCCACTATCCTCTTCTTTCATGAACATGTAGAGAAAAGACTCCCTTTTTCCCTTTCAATGACATATAGAAAACACTCCTCCCTCCCTTTCTTGATAAATGTAAAAAAAACTTGTTTAGTAGGAAACTATCTATCCTTACTTTATTTTTTGGGAAAATTTCAAAAAAGGCACTTTATCAAGAATATTTATTATTTGATCTAATAAAATTAAAGAATTATTATTTGGTAAATCTTAATTAACAAAATTAATAACAAGGAAATTGTGATTACCTCTTTAACCTTTGTAAATATTAATAGAACATTGTGACTTTTTTCCCTCCCACGATCAAATCCCTATCTTCCCCTCATTCTTTCCCTATAATTATAGAGAAAAACTTAAAAATTTCCCTTAATTCATCCATTGTGCTTGAGTGATTTGAGAAGAAAAATCTGTCATTGAAGACAGGTTCAACAAATTTTGCAGAAAATTTGCAAGAAAGGTGCCCAATTCGACAATCATCATTGTATACAAATGACAAATGGAGTAGATATAGTTTCCATTCCAAGACAAAAAGCCAAAATTATAGACTAAATAGCTATTTTGTTCCCTGAACTTTACGAAATTGGGACAATTTGCCCTCTGAACTAAAAATTGCGCTACAATACCCTTTTAATTTACAAAATCAGGCCAAATTGCCCCTTACCGTCAACTCCGTTAGTCACGTGCTGTCACGTGACTAACGATTCCATCAGATTATCAATTATATGCTAACGTGACAATTTTAGGCTGACGTGGAATATCCACGTCAGTACCCTTGTAGGGTTCATTGATTGCATGTCAATATGGGTCCCCATACTTTAATAAAATTTATATTATTAAAACAAATAAATTTTGTTTATTGTAATTAAAAAAAAAAACAAAAACCTAACCTAAAAAAACGTAAAACAAAAAGAGCAAAAAGGATCAGATTAAACAATTGCTTGGTTTATGGCCAAAAAAAAAAATCTTGTTTACTGCCAAAAAAAAACAATTGCTTGGTTGTTTTTATCGTAATTTTCAAACCCAATTTAAATCAATAACCCAATCTTTTCTAGAAAAGCTTTTTAACTCCATTGCTTTTTGTTTTAAAGAAATTGTATTATTTATCTAGAAAAGCTTAATCCCATATCTCCCCAAATTTCATTGGACGTGTCCAATAAAATAAAACCACCCAAAGTTCTTCAAGTTCAGAGCTACAATTGCCTGGGTTTTTTTTTTGGCTGGAACAACATAATTTACTAATCTCTCGAGAGATTACAAAACCCAGTACATCGGGGGTGGCATATGATGTCGGTTTCATCCTATTTTGCAACTTTCAGGCAAATCCTAGCTCAGAGAGCTTCATCATAATCGGCAAAGAATGCATCCTCATCGGCATCATATTTTTCTTATCTTTCTTTGGCCTTCCTTTTCTTTGTCTACTCCAAATCATGTGGTGGAATGGTTCACCGAACAGATCTCTTGTTAGTTGATCTCTTAAATCTACCAGTGACTCCCCTCTTTCGTTTTTGTACCATTTATTTTCTTGCTTCATCATTTGTTTTCTGGATCTATTGGTATTAAATTATTTGATTATTGGTTTGCTGATGGAGAATGTTGGGGAAAAGAGAGATGCGAGTAAAAGAGGAAGAAAGGAGTAGCCTTGGTTTTGGGCTCATATTTGTGTTGGGGAGATAAAAATGAAGCTTTCAGGGGCTGTTAGAATTTTTTGGCGACTTTAGCGGTGGTTGGTGGTGGAGATCGGCACTGATGGCCGGCTATTAGGGGTAGTTAGAGGCGGCTAGGGTTCTAAGTCCATTTCTGGATTTGATTAAGAAAGGGGAGAAGGAAGAAGAGGAGAGAGAGGGGAAAAAAAGGAAGAAAAGAAAAATGAAACAGAAAAAAAATTCCCCTAAATCTTTTTCTTTTTCCATTTTTTTTTCTTTTTTTGGCTGGCTTTTTCCGGTCAATGGGCCCATCTTAGCTGATGTGGATATTCCACGTCAGCCTGAAATTGCCACGTCAGCATATAACTGATGGTCTGACGGAACCGTTAGTCACGTGCCGTCACGTGACTAACGGAGTTGACGGTAAGGGGTAATTTGACCTGATTTTGTAAATTAAAGGGGTATTATGGCGCAATTTTTAGTTCAAGGGGAAAATTGGCCCAATTTCGTAAAGTTCAGGGGGCAAAATAACTATTTAGTCAAAAATTATATGAGCAAACCATAACCAAACTCTCGTCATACAACCATGAAATTAAATATCCGTCGATACTTCAATATATCCGTTGATATATCTGATATCTGTACCCCTCGATATAAATATCCAAAAAAATTTCAATGTCACGGGATATCCGTCGATATATCCGTAAATATCCGTAAATATCCATATTAAATTAAATATTTTTTTTTTATTTTTACATTTATGATTAAAAATATAAGCGACATTTCGATGAATTATTTCATTTTTTAAAAAATATTAGCAATTGAAGTCATTTTTACAAAACTGTATAGTAATACAAATAATTGTTTCGTTTAAGTGATTCGGTTTGAGATAGACCCGGGTGTTGCTAAACACCGCCCCCGTTTTTGCTAAATACCGCCCCATTTTTTACACTTTTGACACTTTTGCCCTTGGCATCATTTTCTAAGATTTCAAATCCTCTGAAAGGTTGAAGTTATTACAAACGTAGAATAACCCGAGAACTCCGGAAATGGACGATATCGTAGTGCTGCCCCAGAGGGGCGGCCTGACCACGGTATGCCGCCCCAGGAGGGCGGCATGAGCCACGGCATGCCGCCCCAGGGCCATAGGGCGGCATGAGCAATTTTTGTCAAAAAAAAAAAACTGCTGCCTCCCTAGGGGGGCGGCACCGACAACAAAATCTTTTTTTTTTTTACATAATTTTAGCTCTACAACTTAGATCTACAAAATAACAACATATATTTCATAAAGATTTTCATACCAGTAAAGATTTTAGTTTGAAGGTTGTTTGAAGGTTTTAAAAGATTTGGAGTTAGAAAGTTGAAAAAAGATGAACAAAGGGCAAAAGTGTAAAAAGTGGGGCGGTGTTTAACATTTCAAAATGTTTTTTGGTCATTTATTAAATAGTAATTTGACTGAAATTACCAATTTGATATTGGTCACAATAATTTTATGTGACTGCATCTAGTTCATTTGGATATTGAGGGCATTTTGAATCAAATTCTAGTTATGGTACTAGATCTGGAGCAAATGAGTTTGAATCATTGGTTTCATCTAACATGTATCCAGAGTATCCACTTGAACAACAGACTTATAATGAGCATCCGGTGCAATAGCCAAACGCGGACGCGGTTTCGGGTGAGTGCCCCCCTATTGGATGGCTAACAAGTATTAGTTGAGAGACATATTTGGAATATGTGCACAATTATATGGTGGTTTATAAACTTTATATGTCATGACTTGAATATTTTAACTGGATTACCGCCCCAGGGGAGATGATACATCCATGCCTAGTAGAAGTCATAGCAGTGGTAACTACGGTAGTAGTGATTTTGAGCCTTCAAGTAATTCAATGTGGTACTGAGGTTATATTTGTGCTTTAGATTGTGTTTTGTGACTAAAATAATGTAAAATAATGCATTTATAATTATGATCTAGTGGTTTATTTGGAAAAGAAATCATATAATTTTTTACATTTAATGAAGTGGTTTATTTGGTAACCATCATTTTAAAGATAAAATAAATGTGTGTTTAAATTATTATAGTTGATTTATACATATTATATACACTTTTCGCAGTAAAAAAATAAAAAAAAAATAATGTCTACATATACTCTATTTATCATATCTTAATTCTAAAACATGTGGAAATATGTAAATAAGAATTGGTCAAAATTTCAAGATAAAATTCAAACGTTTACTATAAATATTCGTCGTTTTAGTGCATTTTGGACCACTTATATTTGAATTTCATCGATACCTCGATATATCCATCGATATATCCGTCGATATATCCGTCCGATATATCTGTCGATACCTGTATTAAACTCCATGCATACAACTTCCACTTGTTCCAGTAAAAAAAAAAAAATTCCACTTGTTTCAGTAAAAAAAAAAAAAAAAGACTTCTACTTGTTTCTATTGTTATTTGGTAAACAAGGATGGGCCTTTTCTCAAAACTTGAGCTTCCTTTTTGCCTTGTTACTCTTTCAAGTTAACTTTTCATCTATGCATCCCTGCTCATACTTGTGCATTGCTACAGTTCAAGAACAGCCTATCTATTGGCGTTGAATCTCAAGTTTGTAGAGATTCTTATTTCAACAAGATAGAGTCCTGGAACCAAACTAAAGATTGATGTTCATGGGAAGGTGTCACCTGCCATGGCAAGACCTTGAACCCGTCTCCAATGGCAGATTTTTCTTCTCAAATCACTCAAGCACAATGGATATGGATGAATTAAGGGTAATTTTTAAGTTTTTACTCCGGGAAAAAAAAGTGAGGGAAAAATAGGGATTTGATCGTGGGAAAAAAAATCACAATATATTTACAAAGGTTAAAGAGGTAATTATGATTTTCTTTGTTATTAATTTTGTTAATTAAGATTTTACTAAATAATGCTTCTTTAATTTCATTAAATCAAGTAATAAATATTCTTAGTAGAGTGTTTTTTTTTCCCTCTCCCTTTTATTTTCTTAATTTAAGTTTAGAGCTAAAATTCAAAAGCAATTCGAGTCAATTTGAAGCCAAAAAAGTAAGGTGACATGGGCAATGGCCTGTTTCAATCTAAGTTGCAATTGAGAAAATTAAAAAAAAAAAAAAAAGATTACCGCAACCTAAGGTGGTGGGAGGTTTCAAATTAAAAAAAGGAGAAAAAGAAAAGTGAAGGTGACGTGGGCATTTATATGCACGAGTGTTGTGGCCTTACATGATGGATGATGTAACACAGCTGGTGGAAGATTGTTGTATTTTTGGAGTTTGACTAAAATAGTTTGGAAACTTTGTTGCTTTTTTACGTCGGCATTGGATAAACATTGAACTAGGTATTATATCATTCCCGTGGTCTTAGCCCATTAATATCACGAGAAAATGTCACGAGAAAATGTTTTTTCTTTTTTTCCTTTTTCATACAATTAGAATTTCATTGTAGTAAAAGTTTTTATTTTGTTCTCTGCACCTGTTATCCAAGTTTTGTTCTAATTAGTTTGGATTCTTCGTTGCACACCTAAATTTAGTGGATGAGTCTATCAATAAAATAACTGTGTACATAAGGTCTTGAATCTAAAATCTACTTAATATATAACGAACCACAATTACCATTCAATCTAATTCAGTGTTGGTATTGTAATAAGTTTTTATTATTATACTATGGAGTATTGAAGCTAAATTGTAACGTTGCCTACAACCAACAAACGGGGCTAACCACTTTGGGAGTAGTGATCCGAGATGAAGCTGGTGCCATAGTTCTTGGAGGGGTAAGTAAGGTCGAAGATGTTGATAGTGTCCTCCATGTAGAATGTTTGGCCATTATGTTTGGCCTTGAGGAAGCATGGGAACATGGTTACTCATCGTTGAATGCTGAATCTGACAGCAAAGAGGCTATCGAAGAGATTCAGAAGGGTTTCAATTCTCTATGGATGGGTGCTTCATTAGTCCATGAAATTTTGTTCCTTTCCTCTCAGTTTGAATTTATATCTTTCGATTTTGTTAAGGCTAAAATCTCAATTAGGGCCCTAAACTTTGCCAAAAGGGTCAAATAAGTGTCCAAACTATGAAAAGGTCAAATTGGTGCCTGAACTTTTCGATTTGGGGCAATTCAGTCCAAAATGTTAGATTATAAGTCCGTTAAATGTAAATAATCCAAAACATTTTGGACTGAATTGACCCAAATCGAAAAGTTCAGGCACTAATTTGACCTTTTCATAGTTTGGGCACTTATTTGACCCTTTTGGCAAAGTTCAGGGCCCTAATTGAGATTTTAGCCTTTTGTTAAAAGGGAAGCAAATGTTGTTGCTCATAATATTGCTCATTTTGAATGTAGGGTGGGGTCAAAGGATATGGTTAGGCTATTTACCTGTATACATTTGTAATCATTCTCCTTCATATGAATAAATGATCTGGTTTTATCTAAAAAAAAAACAAATTTAGAATCCAACCAAGCTATGGACTAACAAACTATCATACATACTTTTCGAAAAAAAAAAAAAAACTATCATAGATAAATAACCTATTTACCTATCAAATCAAATAAATGTATATTAATAAATCTACATCCGGTGAAAATTGAATCCAAGATTTTAAAGTTTAGACATCATGTACCTAAAATTCAAACTAACAATATGCATGAGTGCATGAGCAAATGCTTTTTGCCTCAGACCTCATCGTAT
Organism: Corchorus capsularis; assembly: GCA_001974805.1. NCBI lineage: Eukaryota > Viridiplantae > Streptophyta > Magnoliopsida > Malvales > Malvaceae > Corchorus > Corchorus capsularis. The sequence goes on from AWWV01007365.1 coordinate 7,146, forward strand.
CTTTAATATTATTATCATTTTGGTTTTTTCATAAATTTTTTAATAATTTCTAGGGTAATAAACGGTATTCCTCCATTCTCCATTAATATGCTCCTTTTGTGTTTTTGACAATTTTTTCAATATTGATACCATTGTTTTTAATTTTAAGTTATTTTTCGGAGGAGGATATAAATTTTTGTACCTGATCGTTTGTCATGGTTTGAACCTTGATAATTAAAAATAATAGTTTAACACTCTACCATCAAACTATACGGTTGATTGCCAGAGAAGGATAAACTGTTTTCTTTTTAAAAAATTTAAATCCATTAGAATGTCATAAGTTTTTTCAACAAAATTATATTTTTTACTCATTATTTTTGGTTAATTTGTGAGACAAAATTAGGAGTTGATATTATTAATTAGTATAGAAATTGATAATATTATTAAAGAAATATTTCAAAAAATTTTGAATTAAATACTTTTTAGATAATTATTTTTTAAAAAAATTTAAATTATTAAATATTTACAATAATAAAATTCAAAGTTAGAAAAGTTTGACTTCAAAAGGTTGACATGGGTCTATAATTTTAGGTGAGAGGAGTATATTATTTTGGAGATGAAAATTATCATGTGGGAATCACAAAATTAATGATATTTTTTTGATTAAGAAAAGGAAAAAAAAGTGTTGGATGTTGAGGAATTGAAATGAAAGGATTGGTAATGGGTGATAATTTAAAAAGAAGGTTGATTGTTTAAATTGATCTTAGTAAATTTAAACCCACGGCCCATTTATTTGATTTCGGCCTTCTTCATCAAATGGAAAAATATATCGACCGAGCCCAAGAAATTATTATTACTATTTTTTGTTGACTAAAGGTTCAAATAAGGGTCCGAACTTTCATAAAAATATCAAATAAGGGTTCCAAAACACAATCTCAACAAATTAAAGTATACATTTAGTAGATTATGACATATTGTGCAAGATATTAGCTAATATAGTGTGTGAGATGTATATAAATTAAAAAGAGCGGAAAATTTTTGTATCATACTACGTTTATTGAATTTATTTGGATTAAAATGTTTTGATTTTTAATTAATTCAATAACACCATTTTTCTATCAAAATTGATGTGTAGGCATGACAAGCATTGGTTTTCATCTGAGGAGAATCTAATTTGTAAAAATTTACTTAGTATATCTTCTAATTTGTTGAAATTATTTTGGGCCCTTATTTGAGATTTTTATGAAAGTTTGGCCCCTTATTTGAGATTACAGCCTTTTTTATTTAGTATTGCTAATTCCAAAGTTTATAAATTCCTGAGAGAAATAGGATCAGAAAAGTGCGCGTAAAAAAGAAAAATTAAAACAATGAACTGCCTCTCAGAAATCGTCATAGTTAAGATGAAGGATTCTCAGTCTCAGCCTCCATTTTGTCTCTTCATTTTTCGGTAATTCACTTCAAATTCTAGGGTTATATTCATTTGTTTTTTTTAATAGTACTTGAAAACTGAAATTATTACTTGAATGCTGCTAAGAATTAGGATATTTTTTAAAGGTGGGGCGTGGGATTTTGCTGCTTTTTGGTTTTGATTGTTTCTAATTTACATATTGGCAAAGAAAGATTATGTTGAATTGCACTTTTAAATGTATATCGCAATTTAAAAGTCACTTAATTTGCCTTTGGTGAAGAAGGGTTTGGAATTCAAATTTAGTATAAATTGTGTGATGAAATATTTGTAAATATGATTTTGATGATGGTTTTTATGTTAATGGATTTGTTGGATCCTTTTGTAATGAATTTGAAATACCTGTAGGCTGTAGTAAATTGTAAATTGAAATTTATTTGCTTATACCATTTCAATTACATTATGCATGTTGACTCTTACTATTCTGAAAAATGGTGTACATTTCATCCTCATAATCTAAATTTATATAACAAACCAAATTCGAAGTCCGCAGTTCATGTTTCCAAACATAGCATTAAGTATATAAAATGGGTCTTACTTTGGGGATTATTGTTTAACTTTTCTTTAGTCGTCTTGTCGAAAAAGAATCCTTACATGAAAAGAAAGGGAAAAAATACATGCCCGTAGCTCGTAGGCATTTACTCTTGTTAGTTTTTCAATACTTGGTGTTTTTAGTTAGCTTCTAGGACAGTTTTGTTTAAATATGCAAATACATTAATTGGATTTTATCTGTTTTGAAATGTGAGTGTTATCTAATTATGGTATAACGTTGACTAAGATAGATAAATTTATAAAACCGGTAACATTTGTACAGTTGTGTGTTTATTATCACATTTCTAGGGATACTTTTATTGCTGTAAACGGGGGCTAATTTGAGAGAAATGATATATGTCTCCATTTGGTACTTCTATTTTTTATTGTTAGGTAATAGTAAATTCCAATATGGTGGTTCTTATGGGGCTGGAACTATAATAATGTGTGCAGAAAATAGAGGCAGGGCTACCATGTGGATTTGGATTCATCAACTGGTTTTACTGAGTTTCTCAATTTTCTAATTATTTCTAGACATTGAATTATGTTTTAGCTGTATTGTGGATATAAATAGAACAAAATTATGTGTGATTTTGGATATTAGAAACATATACTTTTCTACTTGCTTTTGGTAGCAAAACATATAGCATGTAGAGAAAGATTGGAAGAGAATTTAAAACCTTTTATGCTTCTATGCAAATGCATTTTGTGCTTTTGTACGCATGATTCTTTCTAGAAAGTGTAATTGTAACTTGGCTAGAATGGAAAAACGGGATTAATTTAGGTCCTGCAAATCATGTGGTTTTAGGTTTATAATTAATTAAGTCGAGTGTAGTTATGTTAAATTCATGCCAAATTATTTGCATAAAGTGTTATGCGGCAGTGTCACTTTTATCAATGTAAAACAATACTCCTAATATCAATATTTGGAAATTTGGCTGTTACATCTTAATCTTCATCCAACCAATGCTAATTTTTTTTTCATTTCTTTTGTTATTGTATCAAATCATTTGAAGATGATCATTCTCCATTTTATGTTCTTTAAGTTAATGCATTTCTCAATCTTTAATCTTAATTTTCTGCTAATGTAGGAAATTCCAGAATATTATTCACTACCTATGCAGACATATAAGCTGCAATTGCAGCATGCGCCATTGACCATATAGATGAGTTATTGGCCCTGACTTGTTCTTATCATTTTGCCTGTTCAGGTAACACATTGAGTTACTTAAATTGTCCATGTTTAAGCAATGTGAATGGTGCAAACTATGTACACTGATTCAAGCGCTTTTCTTGATGTTGGCTGGCAGAATAGTTGTTCTTACTATCTATAGGGTATTCAAATGCAAAACGTAACAGATATGGGACTGGTAAAGTACTTTTTGCACATTTATTTCCATTTGTTGTATATAGTATCCGGTTGAGTTTGTATTTCTTCATTAAATATTGTCAAAACTTCTTATTTATCCGTTTTTAGTATGTTAAATTTCAAATAAAGAAAGTACACATAGAAAAAGTACATTTACACATTTTTCACTTAAATATAGTAGAAGAATACTTGTATGTCTGAGCATTACAGGTAAGCTGTTCTACATGTGGCCTTATTTTGTATTTCAGCAACATGACATATATCAGAAAGAAATTTATTACAGAAGGCTTAAAAAAGGCAATTTGGAATATTTCTGGTAAAGAGTAAATGCCATTTATGTGCATCCAATTGTGGTGGTGCTACTGGATACGCGCTATTAATACGTGCTCAAGTATTTTAACTTAAAAGAATTGGGTGTTTAAGATTTTCTCTGATTTGCTTTACTGGTATATGCGGTCATACATGCCCCCCCCCCCCCCCCCCCTGTTTTGTCCTTTTTAATTATCTAGTTATATCATTTATTGCAGAAGCAGAGATTTTTATGGAAGAGGAAGGAATTAAGAAGCAGAAGTTGATTCCAAGGAGACGGAAACGAAAGGGAACTCCAACGAAACTTGTGCTTCCTGATCTCTCATCAATATCCGAATCTTCAAATCAGAGACCTGATGAATACTTCTCAAAGCAAGGTACTTATCAGATTTAGCCGTAGGGTAAGCATCATTTTCTTAAACAAGGATTAGATATGATCCATGTTATCAATTTAATCTGTTCCTTGTTGGGATTAACTGAGAAAATAAAAAGAATCTAATTTTTGAATTACTGACTTACATATACATCTAATGTTAGTTTTTTATTTTAAAAGTTTCGATAAAGAGGACTTATTTATTATTTTTAAATATATGGCTTTTGATATTTGCAGAGGGTTTGCATCAAAACATAATTGGAGGAAATTTTGTTGCCCAAATGTTTATTGTCAAAGCTGGAGAGGTAAATATATGGCTTCATGTGGCTACTTCACTTCAATCTAACCAAATTAAGTTTATAGTTTTGTTTACTTATTAAATAGAATTGATAGAGAAGATTTATTGTAATTTTCTTTCACATAATTTTCCATTAAATGAAGGTTAGTTATGATGATGAGAACAATTTCTTATAATTTCAGGACATAATAGTCAAAATACTTTTACACTGTGGAAGTTGCTGTTACAACTCTAGCAACTCTTGCAATGCTTACATTGTTTCTGCTGTGGGATCTGTTGCTCGTGCTAGCATTCGTCAAGGTGCTAATGTTTTGACATATGAGGTGAGTGCATTTATATGTGCATTCTAATAATACCATTTAATTGTAGTTTCTCTCACAATAATATTTTTGGATTTTGGCTGCACTAATATGTGCATTTATAGGCTAAATATGTGTTGTCTCAGCTGTTTAGCTGCATTTGTGTTAGTGCAATCTTAGCCACTGCATGAAAAGTTCACTTGAATTTCTTGTATGCATTTGTAGCACTTTTTATATGGGGCCAATCCTTAAGGGTTGCACTTTTGGATACTCTAATAAGACTTATTTGTGTGTGCAATTAATTAATAACTTAAATGCATGTATAAATATCAAATAGTGTCGCTAAATTGAGTTATCCAAGTATTATTTATGTTCTTAATGAAGTAAAATTAGTGACTTTTAAGTAGTGCATCTAAATTTTGTTATTAAGTGTTGTATAAAAGTATTTAGATGTGCTAATATAATTTTTCACCCAAAAAAAAATGTAGCCAAACCCTAATATGTTGTGGTGTTCTTATTTTATTTCATATATTTATGTTTTGAGTTTATGCACATTACAAATAATTTTCTACTGTTAGGTCTTTCATCACGTCTTTGTATTTTTCGTAAATGATGCTACATTTGTTTGCTTTTGTGAGATGGCATAACAGTAGTAAATGGTAAATGGAGGTGTAAATGAATGAATAATCCTAAATGATTAAAGATGTTTCTTTTATTTATTTATCTGCCGTTTGGTTGAATGAATAAACAATCTTTTCTTAATGGTAATTTTTTAATATTATTGTTTTATGCTTAAGACATATGAATAGTGATTCTTATCAATTCTAGTTTATAGCAAAAGCTTCGGATTTAAATCAACTTGGATTCCCCAGTGCATTCAATCTGCCTTGCCCTTTACTCTCCCTTCTAAAAACCAAGATAACTTGTTTGTTCAAAATTATGTCCCTCTATTTTTTTTTCCTCTCATGATGGTATTGCTCAATTTGCTAATATTTTAACACCATAAGTGCCTTTTGTTCTCCTATCTCCTTAGCTATGTTGCCCTTTAACCCCCCCCCCCCCCCCCCCCCCAATCCCTTCTTTTGATGCCATCCACAACCTAAGGAGGGTAAAGCCATATAGTTATAAATTTCCAGCTTCCACCCCTTTGTGGTGGGCAGTTGACTAGCAAGCCAAAAGCCCTATGGTTAATGCAGTTATGTGTTTGGTAGCCTTATGCTAGTTGTAACTTTTTTGTTGGTACGATTGTTGGAGACAAAACATTAAAAGTCCTTTTGGTTCCTAGAAGCACTCCCATCCTAGATGAAGGCAAGATTCATTTTAATGTTTGGTACTTTGGTACAATCACCGAAAAGGATTTTCTTCTATTATGTTGTGGACTAATTCGAGACTATCAACTGGTCATGATTTGTTTTTTTGTGTTGATAATTGGTAATGCTTTATACTCTTGTTTCTTACTTACACACAGACACACTCGTCTTCACTCTCTCAAAGAATCTCATGATGGAACACATAGCACGTTAGGTGCTACATGTGCATATCTATAGATGCTCTCCTTTTCTCTCTCGTAGAAGAAAACACTTGCATATAACTAATAATAATTGATTATTGCTAAGATAGGATAAAGACATAATATATATATAAATATATATATATATATATTGTGTCTTATTTTTATAAATTTTTGACCATGTAAAGAATCTCAATCAAAATCCATTTCTATAAATTTTATCAGAACTAAACATTTGATTTAAGTAATAATGATTTAGTAATGAATCTTATAATTTCTAAAACTTTTGAGATTTTGTTCATTTCCCTTGTAGGGGTTGTATGGAATAGTATCCCTGACAGGGCATGTCAGGGTGTGCTCGACCCATGGTGACAGTTACCAAGTTATGGTCAGTTTGGCTGATACGAACCATACTGTATTTGGTGGCTATGCTGCAAATTTGGTGGCAGCAACTAACATTCAAGTAAGAATTTACTGTTTTAGTTGATTTACTTTTAAGTAGGAAATTTGGTGTCTTGTGCATAAATTTGATTAGATCCTTAGTTTATTTCAATCCTAAACCTTGCAACATTATCATTTACTTCAGAATTTCTTGGAAGAAGAAGTTCCTGGAAAATGGAGATGAAATATCTCTCCATTTTATTTAGATAAGCATTATCATTATCCTATATTATGTAAAAATAAATTTATTGTATGTAAAGAGAATTTTATTATTGGTATTTTACCTAGCAAAACTTATATGTTGACAAAAAAATCACAAAGGGAAAAAGAACAATTGGTTATTAATCATGATCTCTAATAGACTTCTGTACACAGCACTCATATGAACATATACATTGTCATAACTTAAAGCTTTATCAAAATGATGGAATAACTAATGTCTTAGTCATTTTGAGAATTATTAATGTGGAAGTTAGTCAATAATTTAGGAGGTTCTCCTGAAAGTGTTTGAACAATTTCTTTTGTTGGATTTACTATACTGAAAAGTTGTATTAGTCTAATGAATCCTGTTGTGAAGCATCACATACATTTTAAATGTTTGTCAGATTGTGCTGCTAATGGAGTTCACTGATCCTCCATCAGACGAAACTTCTGAAGACCCTGCATCCAAAACAAAAGCACGAGAGCAAGAAACAAATATCAAGATATAAGTTTCTTCTTTCATTTTTGCTTAGTAGGAGGGGTTTAGGTCTTCCCTTGAGTGACCTTATCTCAAGGTTGATGCTAATAATTTACAGATATTTGCTGTAAAAAACTCTGTTGACATGGTTTAGAAACTTGGCTTCATTTTGGATTATTACATACATTGTTGCAAATAAATAGTACAACTCCGGATTTGGTACTTTTGAACTTTGATCTTCCATTTGTTGAATGGAGTTTTGCAAAAATATTTCTTTGGTTTTTGCATTCTTGATTCTTGCAGTAGATTGAGAGTGCAAATAGGAAATAGCATTGTCATATTTATCAATAAGTCAGGATTGTCTTTTCAGTGCTTTTCTAAATGATGTATGGAAGAAAGAGAAGTTCCTTTTAATGTTGACTCAATTTTTCCGTTTGAATGGCATTCTCTCAGTTACCAGCTTTTCATTTTTACGTCACTGAGTATCCAAATTTTCATACTAGTTTTTTTAAGCAGTCATCAAAGAAATGTGTATATTATTAATTAGAGCTACGGCCTTTTTAATTAGGTTTATTCAGATCCTTTCTTAATGCTGATCACTAGAATTATATGTTTCGGTTCTTCAAAAAAAAAAAGAATTATATGTTTCTGTACCAAGGGTTGAGTAATATAATAAAATTGTAATAACTAACAATTTCTAATTAATTTGATCAAAAAGGAAATTTTTGTACAAGATATATGTAAGACAATTTGTTGGAATACCAAATGAAGAACAAAAGAATAAACATTCTTTGTACAGTATAGTAGTAAAAGGGTTACTTAAGACAAGAACAATTTGGAGGTGTGGAAGATGAATTAACACCAACAGCAAGCTACAATCTCATCAATTCATGAGGCAAAAGGACCATCTCTGGGACTGGTTGGAGTAGGAGCCAAGGGTGGTATAACAGCCTCCGTGCACTCCACCTTTCATTCGGATCCCTAACCAAACATCTATTCAAAAAATCTTGTCCCCAAATCGACAAGTTTTCTGGAATTTCAGGTCTTTCTCCCGACAAGAGCCTGTCCCTCAAATTTCTTCGGCCTCGGTACTTCCATGCGATTTGCCCAGTAATCATCTCGATTACGATACAGCCGAGCGACCAAACATCCAAGGCACCGGAAATTCCGCCGTGGATAGATTCCGGCGACATATAAGGCGGTGTACCACGAAAACCATACTTCCAAGGATCAGTATCCTTAACTCCACTGAGTTTAGCTAACCCAAAATCCGCAATTTTTAGAGCAGGCACAACACTACAATCTCCCTGGTGAAAAACCAGAATATTAGCGGGTTTAAGATCCGAATGTACCAACCCCCTGGAATGTATCTCCACCAGCCCTTTGAGTATCATCTCGACATAGGACTTAACATGTTGTTCTGGAATTTTATCACCATAATCTGACATCAAATCCAGCAGGCTTCCACCATTGGCTAACTCAAGAAAGAGACTGAATACCTTTGTTTCATAATCAATACTGGTGGAACAGCCATAAGTTTGAATGATGTGAGGGCTTCCACGAAATTGATCCAATATCTCCTTCTCTTTCACAAGAGTCTCGGCCAATTCTTCTTCACTGCTTTTTTCAGCAATTAAACGACCACACGAGGAATCCGATGAAATAATCTTCACCAGATGCACCTTCCCGTACGAACCTGATCCAAGAAGTCTGATTCGCGCTCCATAGATCATATCCATTCTTTTTTAAAAGAAACTGGAAAATTAGAAGGAGAAAACCAAAAAAAACCCTAGGAACGAGAAACACAGTAATGTAGAAAAGAAATTTCTGGGTAAAAAATTAGCCTGCCTTGTGATTTTGCGTAAAAAAGTTTCTGGGTTTGTTGGATGATGATGAAATTGTAGAGATGGAATTGAGATTGTTGGAGAGAATTGAGAAAGAAAAGAAATTGAGAGCTTTCGGATCTTTGGAATTGCAGAAAGTAAACAAACAGAGCTCTGTGTTTGTTTATTTAAACAAACAGAGTGGAGGGAGCGTGAGTACCCGCTCTCGCTGCCGCCAGTTGGCACCCAAACGTATCACGCGCGTCGATCTTGATTCTTGATTATAACGGCTACTTTCAAATTTCAAAAATCATGTCGCCGAAAACATTGAATTACAACGGCTTTGCCTTTATCTATCAATTCAACTTGGGCTTTGCCTTTATATTTATGAACTGAACTTGGGCCGGACCAGGTTTATTTTAATAAAACGGCTTCGTTTAAGTAGGACTATGTAATAACCAAACGTAACGCAAAATTCCTGCTACTTTCCTTTCTCAATTCTGTCTAAGTCTAACCCATTCTTCCCTCTAACTCTCCCCATCCGACCGCCGTTGCTGCCGCCATTCTCGCCGGTGGTTCTCCTCTGTTGTTGTCCGAGAGTGGAAGATGAAATACCGGTACGCCATGGTTTGTTTCGTCTCATTGGCACATTGATGATATATTATATAAGTTCTCATTGATGATAAATCACTCGCTGATTTTCATTATTTATTTTTCCTTGTCAAATAATCACTTTCAATTCCTTAATTCTTTTAACACATTTTCAGCTATCCTTTCAGAGTTGTTCAATTTATTGAGAGAATTAGAAGAATTTGGACTTTGGAGATCCCATAACTCACACAACTTGATCAAGGCAAGGTAAGTCTATGGTAACTTTATTCCTTCTGTGGGTTTGTTCTATAAAGAAATGCTTTTTGTTTTGTTGTACAACTTTCATGTCTAATTACTTGTTGTTTATCATAAGTTGGCATTAATTTCTTAAATTAAAAGTATTTCACCGCATTCTTAACAGTTACTCTATCTGGTATATATGTTCTTCTGTGGCTCTTGCTAAAGGACCTACAAAAATATTAAATGCAGGTAACTCCTCCAACTAATTACTAATTCTTTATTTTTAATATTTGAGAAAATTTCATTCTAGTGTTGAAGTTGAAAATGATAAATCATTAATGCAACATTTCAATGAGAACAATTTTTGTAACTTGAACAAATACTTATGTGATTGGTCTATTGACATCATGCAGTGCACAACTAATTAGTGATGTTTCTCTGATTAGTACTGAGAGTTGTCTTTATTCCCTATTACAGGACCTACTTTGCTTTTGGTAATTTGGAGCTCATCATACACAATTCTTCACTCGTCTTTACTTGTTCTTTATCATTTTTACAGATACTCTATCTGCTATAATTCTTTCTTTGGCTTTTCCCTTGAAGAACCTAGAACAAATCAAATGCAGGTAATTCCACTAACTGAATACATTTTAGTGTTTTCATAACTTGAAGGTCCTCTTTGAGAAGATTTCGTACTAGTTTGAAGCTAGTTTGAAGCTGAACATGCTATGCCAAGTATATTAGTCACAAATACTTTTGTGATTGCTCTACTGAGTACTGATAGCATGAACCACTAAAGGAGATGACCACTCAAAAGTTGTCTTTCCATAATACAGGGGATGACCTCTGCTTTTTGGAATGCAAAGTAGACCTGCAGGCAGTGGTCTTCAGTTGGTATTTCAGGTATGCCTCATCACTTATTTATTTTTTATTTGAAGTCATCAAAGCTATAGCAATCTAGCAAATAGCACCAGCTTGATTCACAATCTCATATTCAAGCTGAAATGGCAATTACTTAGAACTATCAGCTTATTTAGTTAGTGAAATCTTTGAAATAAAACTTGAGATAGAAAGCTCATTTTGATCATAGATGGCTAATCCAACCATTTGGAAACAAATCTACCCTTTGGAACAAGAACATGGAAAGTACATTAGTAAGTTGTGTGTGTGTTTTTTTTTTTAAAATTTTATTTTTTAAGAAAAGGAAAGACAAACATAGGACCCCACGGACCATCACTATCTAAGAGATCTTCCTGAAACCTTCTAAATCCTTACAAATCTACCTTTTCCCATTACCCATTAGTATAAATAAAACAAACATTTCCTGCAATGACTTCTGAATCCTTCTCCTCATGCTTCTCTCCATCTCTCAAAACTCTGACACTTATCTCATGGATTTTGTCCAGGTCTTTTATCATCATATTAGGTTTGTTTTTCTTCTGAATGCATCACATTTAGTATGGTATACCTGCATTGAGTTAATAGTATAATTATTTGTGCCTTTATAGGTTAGGAAACAGTAGAAGGTGCTTCATCCATTTCCTGAAATGAGAGGCAAACATTGTCATCAAGTAACTGCATAACAAGCATTGGTCTTCAAGAAGGACATGACGGCAGTCTGTTCTGTTTCCTCATTGCACTATGAACTTTGTTTCAGGAAAACAACATTTTATGGTGTGTAAATCTTTGAAATCTTCAAGAAATGTAAGTTGCCTGTTTCTCTTGTATGTTTTGCACTTTGTTAATCACTCTATAGTGTATACCAGAAAGAGTAACATTGCTTTGATTGCAGTAAGATTTAGGGAACTGTTCTTTGCTTGTGGATTGTAGAAGAGATAGCATAGAATTTCACCCAACTTTCACATATTCTGTTGGAGATTTACAGGCTTGTGAGGATGAAATATTGATTTCGTTTTCCCCTTTGTCCAATTTAAGCATTGCTTCTGAAATTTCCCCTTTTAGATACAATAATGCTTTAATTTGATGCAAATTGTTTTACTGCTTTCCCACACCCTTAATTACTTGCAGGCTTGGACTTGTAAAATGTGTCTGGACTCTGGAGTAGTGAATTTAAAGAATCATGTATGAGTTGTCTCAGATCTAATGACTGCACCGAGTTTTGTCTAAATATAATGAAGATTTGGGATGCTAAGCTAATAGGAATCTTTCCCTTTAGATGAAACTTGAGAATAGCGAAGGTGGACAGATGTGATATAGCTTCCACTTGCGGCAATCCATAAATTGTGGTTGGTTGAATTTGATTCATTTCCTCTGCTCTGGGGATTGCTTTGCTGTCTCCAGAAGGTGTATAATTAGAGATTACAATTCTCCCAACTCAAGGAACTAGTTCCGTGACATGCCTATGAAGAGGTGAAGAAGTCCCTAATTCTCTCTATGGTACTCTTCCGAATTCCTTCTTGTTTGTGTTAGTTATGACATCATCTTTATCTATCTCATTTATCCTGTCTGTTTCTTCAATTTACTATGAACTTCTTATTAGGTAAATATCAAGTGTTCTGAACTCTAAACTCTGAGGAATGCAAGTGTTTGCTTCTCTTGAATGTTCTTGCACTTTGTTAATCACTTCATACCAGAAAGAATAACAATTGCATTGTTTTCAGAATATTAAGAAATTATTCCTTGCTCTTGGTTTCTAGATGAGAAAGGATAGAATTTCACCCGGTTCTCATTTTCTGTTGGCAAAATTGATGCCTTGTGATGGAATGATATAGACGTGGACAGGTCATTGTTCCTTCTGTTTATAAGTTTCCATTGTGGATAAAAATCACACGGTGATTTCCATTATTTACTTTTCCCCATCAAATGATTACTGCTTAGCTCTTTTAATATGGTTTCTGTTATCCTTCAGAGTTTTGCTCTAAGTACCACTCAAAGTTGTATTTCCATAATACAGGAGGTGACCTCTGCTTTTTGACATACGAAGTAGACCTGCAGGACGTGGTCTTTAAGTTGTGTGTGTGTGTGTGTAATTACCTCTGAGAAAATGTTGTCATTTGAGTATTTTTGATTAGTCAAGTTCCTTCTGCATTCGAATTTATTTTCGTTTTTGAGCTAATATAGAAGTTTGCTTTTGTTTTCTGTCAAGATTATGCGCCATCAGAAGTTCAAGTTGTCTACTACCGGGCTTCACATGGTGCTTGAATGTCTTTACAGCAAGTTCCACACGCTTCATTTTTAAATTTGGATCGTCAGAGCAATTGGGCATGATTATACCTGTTTGCAGAAGAACGATACACCACAATTTCATCCTTCTTAGAACTACCAACTAACAACCACATCCCCGAGTCTATGCCAAGCAGGCACTTTCAGTCTAAGGGATGCTCCATAGTTCCCAAATCCCAAGTTTCAACAGAAGGGAGGGAGAGAGTGTGGAAGAAGGCCTTCTTAAACACATTATGCTTGCTACTATTTCGTTCATGTGTTAGTTTATTTTCTACACTCTAATTTTTCGTTCCCACTGAATTTCTTGTGAACTTTGGCTAAACCATGCATCTCCCAAAGTACTTGACATAGTTGAAGCTTTTAAGAACAGTCTTAGAAATATTTGTATATTTATATCATCATTTTTCGTAATTTTTAATCCAATTCAAGATTTTTTTTAATTTCTTTATTTTTTTGGTGCAGCAGGAACAAATAAAGGAAAAGCCCAACCCGACAGCGGAGCTCAATCTAACATAGGACCCCACGAACTAAAAGATGTTCTTCCCCTGTTAGAATCCTGAGAAAATTGCTGCTCTCCATCTCTCAAAACACTGGTAGTGCTAGATTCTAAAGTTTCCAGGAGACCCCTTGCCTTGTTTCACCGTCTCAATACCATTTTTGAAAAACCCTTGTTCAAGATTTGATGGGTTTTCTTTCAAGAGAAAAACATTGAGTTATAATAAGAAAATTAATGCATTTGGAGGGGAATTTGAAGTCTTTCATGCTTGGCACAAAGAATTTATCTGGAAGAATTGGATGACCATTGGCAGTTAGTGAGAGTAATTGCTGAGACTCAACAACTTGAGGAATCTCTGATTATACTCTGGTATGTGTATTTCCGGGTAATTTATGATTTATTTTGTTTGTTTTGATCTCATAATTTCTTGTCTGCTTTTCGTTGTTTGTTTGATTTTGGGATTCTTTTTATGTTTGGTCTCTGAGAAAGCCAGTTTATTGTCAGGAAAATGTCAACCCTTAAAATCCTTTGTAGAGAACCTCATCACTTTGTCTTCAAAACCATTTTTAATTTCCAAATAGAATAGTAGTATATTTCCATGAAAAAATCTAGTAACCTTCTTTTTGACTTTCTAAGTTTTATACAATGCGTGTACCAAGAAACTTCCTTGTAAGAAACTTCCTTGTAATGAGCATTGTGGACCTAAACTCTGACAAATTTCTTGCCTATTGCTTTCAAAAGAAAAATCAAAGCATCTACAGAGTTTTCCATGATAAAGACTGAAAAATCTCTTCCCAAAATGCCTGCATTTCAAGTAATTAATGCTGATGCAAACCCATTACCCACTCTTAATTTCATTGTTTACCATCACATTTCAATCTCCTTTAGATCTTTCTTTTCTTTAATCATCAAAAAGAAAAAAAAATCATGGCGGGTGCCTTAGTTGGGGGAGCTTTTCTTTCTGCTTCACTCCAAGTTCTGTTTGACAGGATGGCTTCTCGTTAGGTTATTGACTTCATTAGGGGAAAGAAACTTGAAAAGGTGTTGCTGATGAAACTGAAACCAGCTTTGATGTCTGTCAAGGCAGTGCTGGATGATGCTGAAGACAAGCAGATCACCAACCAGAGTGTGAAAGCTTGGCTCTATGAGCTCAAAGATGCTGTTTATGATGCAGAGGACCTCCTCGATGAGATTGCTTATGAAGCTCTTCGAACCAACCTGGAATCGGAAGATCATCAAACCACTTCAGCCAAGGTTAGTCGGTTTTTCTCTTCTCTCTATCCTTTTAATAAGGGGATGGAATCAAAGTTGGAGGAGATCCTTGGGGGGCTAGAATCTCTAGTCAACCAAAAAGACATCCTGGGTTTGAAAGACTGTAGAGGTGAAAAGTTATTTCAAAGGTCACCTGCCACTTCTTTGGTGGATGAATCTGGGATTTATGGTAGAGTTGATGAAAAAGAAGCAATAATGAAGTTTTTGCGCCCTGAGTATGAAAGTGAAAACCAGATTGAAGTGATTCCAATTGTGGGTATGGGTGGGGTTGGTAAAACCACCCTTACTCAGTTGATCTACAATGATAAGAGAGTGGAGGGATGGTTTGATTTCAAAGCTTGGGTGTGTGTTTCGTAGGAATTTGATGCTTTGAAAGTAACCAAAACCATTCTTGAAGAGCTCTCTTTTAGTTCTGATGGTAGTCAGAACTTAAATCAGCTTCAACTTAAACTCAAGGAGAAGTTATTGGGGAAAAAGTTTCTTTTTGTTCTAGATGATGTCTGGAATGAAAAATATTCTGATTGGGAAATGCTAATAATTCCTTTCAGTTTCGGTGCTAAAAATAGCAAGATTATTGTTACAACACGCAGTGAAAAGGTTGCAGCCATTACGAGGGCTGTTCCAACTAATTATCACCTTGACATCTTATCCGATGATGATTGTTGGCAGTTATTGGCAAAACATGCATTTGTTAATACAAGCCCAAGCGAGCATCCAGATTTGAAGGTGATTGGTGAAGCAATTGTTAAAAGATGCAAGGGCCTACCTTTAACAGTGAAAGCAATTGGAGGTCTTCTTCGTTGTAAACTAGAGGTTGATGAATGGAATAAAGTATTGAAGAGCAATTTATGGGACCTAACAGATGATATCCTTCCTGCACTTCGATTGAGTTACCATTATCTTCCCTAATGGAAAATTTGGTAGTAAAATCAAGATGTTTACGAGTTCTTTCTTTGACTCAATATGAAAATATCAATGAGGTGCCTGAAGAAATTGGTGAATTGAATCATTTGCGTTATTTCAATCTTTCTCATACTTCCATTGAGAGGTTGCCAAACTCTTTGTGTATATTGTATAATTTGAGAACATTAAAATTATATACATGCAACAAACTCCTTGAGTTGCCTGAAGACATGGGAAGATTGATCAATATGCATCATCTTGATATCAGGGGTACGAAATTAAAAAAGATGCCGGTAGGAATGGGAAAATTGAAAGAACTTAAAGTATTAACAAACTTTGTTCTTGGCAAGCATGATGGATCAAGCATAAGTGAGTTGGGAAAGATGAAGTATCTACATGGAAGACTTTCCATTTCAAATTTACAGAATGTTGATTGTGCAAATGATGCCAAAGATGTCAAATTGAAGAATAAGGTGGGCCTCAAGGAGTTGGAGTTGATATGGCATGAAGATGATAATGTGGATGAAAATTCAGAGCGAGATGGAGAAGTACTTGAACAATTGGAGCCTCATACAAACTTAGAACATCTTGTCATCAATTATAAAGGTACCAAATTTTCTAAATGGGTGGGGCATTCTTCCTTCTCAAATATAGCATATTTGGAGTTATTCCGTTGTAAAAATTGCATCTCCTTACCCCCACTTGGCCAACTATCATCCTTGAAATCTCTGTCTATTAGAGGGTGTGCTATGATAGTTAGGGTGGGTGATGAGTTCTATGGCAATAGTGATGCTTCCTGTAAGCCATTTGGATGTCTAGAAGTTCTAAGATTTGAGGATATGTCAGAGTGGGAAGAATGGATTTGTTTGAAGGATGAAGTGTTCTCTAGTCTACAAGAGTTATCCATAAGAAATTGTCCCAAGTTAACCAAGTCCTTGCCCAGGAACTTTCCTTGTTTAAAGAAACTACAGATTAAGAGTTGCAAAAAGCTTGGAGGCTTACTTCCAGAGGCACCAAGCATTCGGGAACTGGTGTTAAAGGAGTGTGATGCATTGCAAATGGAGGCATTGCCATGTGGGCTTCGAGAGTTAAAGATTATAGATTTGAGCATCAATGATTCGATATTGGACTTAATGATTATATGACTAGACTTAATGATTATACCTTTAACATGCCCCCAATTTGACTAGACTTGAGATTTGGGGATGTGAAAATTTGAAGGCATTGCCTGAGCAAATGCACTCTCTCTTCCCATCCCTTGAAGATTTGTCAATATGGGGATGTCCAAAAATAGAGGGATTTCCAAGAGAGGGTTTACCCTCCAAATTAGACAGTCTTCGTATGGGACCAGATTGTAAAAAACTAATAGAGGGGATGATGAGGAGAGATAGGGGATGGGCCTTGCAATCACTCCCTTCATTTACCTCTCTTTATATCGGAGGTGACCACTTTGGAACAGAGATAGAAGGGATAGACAGTTTTCCAGATGAACATCTGCTGCCCTCTTCTCTTACCCATCTAATGGTTTCTAAGTTTCCAAATCTAAAGTGTTTGGAGTCTAAGGGCTTTCAACACCTCACCTCTCTCAAGTATTTGTATATTTGCGGATGTCCCAGGCTCCAATAAATGCCGGAAAAGAGGGTGCTTTCCTCTCTTTCTTATTTGGAGATTGTATCATGTTCAATGCTGCGAGAAAATTGTGCAAAGGAGAAAGGCAAACATTGGCCTAACATTTCCCACATCCCATTCATTCAATTTGATGATCAACTCATTATATAGCAGAGGTACTCCTTTCATTATTATTTTTTTTAACACTTCGTTTTTATTTGTTACTCGTATTATTGAACCAGAATCATCTGCTTCAAATTCTTGTACACCATGAAATTTGTTACTATGCTTTCTTCTTGACCTTCACTCATTCAATTCAACGACTCCTAGCATTATTAATAAAGTGCATTTTGAGCAGATGATGCAATCTTCTTTCCCTGCAGAACCTTATTTATTTGACTAATTAATTGAGTTTTCAATTTCTACCTAACCTAAATATTCAACTTATCTTATCAGATTATCAATATGTAAAAATGTTAACATGTTATCTTTTATTTAATGATTATATGATAACAGAAATTTTAACACATTATGCATACTTTTATTCTTTCCAATCAGCACCTTCCTCACCTCCCCTGGTAAAGCAGGGCGGTTCATCTTACTGGAACCTTCTATTGCAAGTGGAGAAGAGACAGAGTGTTTTCCAGATGAACATCTGCTTCCCTCTTCTCTTACCGGACTTCCTATCTCTGATTTTCCAAATCTGAAAGTGTTTGGACTCTTAAGGGCTTTCAACACCTCACCTCTCTTCGCCAATTGTATATTTCCGACTGTCCATGCTCCAATCCATGCCAGAAAAGAGGGTCCTTTCTGAATAGCGAAGGTGGACAGATTCTGATATATAGCTTCCACTTGCAGCAATCCATAAAATGTGGTTGGTTGAATTAGATTCATTTCCTCCGAGGGATTGCTTTGCTGTCTTCATAACTCGCGAAACTTGACGAAGGCAAGGTAACTCTATGCTTTTCGTGGGTTTGTTCCATAAAATTCTGCTTTTTTGTTGTACAACTTTTCATGTCTCATTACCTGTTGTGTATCATCTCTTCTGTTGAATTCTTAATAACCAATTGAAAGTATTTCACCATGTTCTTAACAGATCCTCAATCTGGTATATTCTTCCATGGCTCTTTCCATAAAGGAGCTAAAAAAATTAAATTGCAGGTAACTCCTCCAACTAACTGATTCTTATTACTAATGGGTTATGCCAACTATATTAAGTAATTAGTGCAGCATTACAATTGTAACAAATTTTGTAACTTGAACAAATACTTGTCTGTCTGGTCTTTTGACATCATGACATGTGCAACTAAGGCTAACAGTGATGTTTCTCTTATTAGTTCTGAAAGTTGTCTTTATTCCATAATACAGGAGGTAAATACTTTGCTTTTGGTATGCAGTCCTGTAACTGGAGCTCTTCAAATCGTGCACTTTGTTCCATTCTGCCACTTGCTTTTTGGGGTATGCCTCTTTACTTGCTTCCTGTAATTTCTTTTGAGAAAAATGTTGCCAATTTGAGTCAATTATTTCTGGTTAGTGAAGTTTCTTATGCACCCAATTTATTCTGCTTTGGACCCAATGTAGAACCTTGCTCTTTTTTTTTTGGTCTATTTGCAAAATATACACACCATAAAATGTCTTTGCAGCAAGTTTCACATGCTTCATTTTAAATTTTGGATTGTCTGAGCAACATATGATCTTACATGTTCATAGACTTTCTAGCAATTCTTCACGTATCTGATAGAAAAATGACAGACTTGTGATGAAATGAAATAGACTTAGGTGGGCAGGTCATTGATCCTATTCCAAGGATATAATATCTTATATATATCACTTGGTGCTTTCCATTTATATTTTACTACCAATGATTACTCTGAATTTCTTATTTATTTCTTTTAATATAGTTTGTATTGTCCTTTCAGGGTTTTTCAATTTACCGAGATGCATTTTCAGAGTCTGAAGAACTCCATAACTCAGAAAACTTGATGGCGCCAAAGTAATTGATCTATGCTTTCTGTGGGGTTACTGTTTATGATGTGATTTATATTGGAAAATCATGTAAGCTCATAACTGTTTGGTGTCTCATTACTTGTACATAGGATGTCTTTGAATTCTTGATAGCCAAATAAGAGTATTTTACCTTATTCTTAATGTATATTTTATCCAGTATATTTTTCTCCAGTTCTTGCATAAAAGGACCTGGTAAATCAAATACTGGTAAGTCATGCCACCATGTAATTATAATTACCTGTTCTTTTATGGAATTTTTGTATCTGTTTGAAGTTCAACATGCTATGCAATTTGTAATTCTAGTAAGAACTTTTGTGATTGGCTTTTGGCGGTGGATTTCCAAGTCCCGGCAGGAGTGGGAGAATATTTAAATTTAAGACTAAAACGACATAGTTTAAGGACAAATATATGACACTGGCCTGGTTTACTTTATTTCTAATAAAACGACATAGTTTAAGTAGGACTATATGAAACCTGGTAGTTTCCTTTCTCTGTCTAAAAAGTCCATCCCAATCGTGTCTCTCTCTCTCTCCCTCTAACTCTCTCCTTCCGGCCGCCGTTGCTGCCGTCATTCTCGCCGGTGGTGCGTCTCTGTTCGGGTCTTAGAGTGGAAGATGAAATACCGATACGCTATGGTTTGTTCATCGAACCAGAATCGAAGCATGGAGGCTCACTCGCTGTTTAAGAAGCAGGGGTTTGACGTGTGCTCTTACGGAACAGGGGTTCACGTTAAGCTCCCTGGACCCTCCCTTAGAGAACCCAACGTCTACGACTTTGGCACCCCTTACAAGTACATGTTCGAGGACCTCCGCCGCAAAGACCCCGAACTGTAAATAATCTTATTCTCTTCTTCTCTCAATTCTGGGGTTTTTTTAGTTAACATTTCAATAAATGGTGATAATAAATTTTGAAACTTTGATTAGAGTGGGGTTTTATTTTTTGGGGGGATTTTTGCAGGTACAAGAGAAATGGGATATTGCCGATGTTGAAAAGGAACTTGGGTGTGAAATTGGCACCCCAACGTTGGCAAGATAATGCAGCTGATGGTTCCTTTGACATTGTTCTCACCTTTGAAGAGAAAGTTTTTGATATGGTCCTTGAAGGTTCACTTTTTTCCCCTTTTGCTGCTTTTCAGTTAAACTTGAGTATAAATCAATGAATGTTTCTTCTAATTGTTTGATAATTTTCTCTACTTCATATTAGTATTTTGTTCATCAGACCATGTCTTATGAAATTTTTAATGTTCCCTCTTGTTTCCTGTTTTGAGTAAATATTAGCTGAGTTTTTATTTTTGGAATTAATCAATCAATTAAGCCATAAGTTCATGTCTTGCTTCAAGGAAAGGAATGGAGTTGATTTCTTTTGTGTGACCATGGAGTAACAGAGCATTGATTCATGGGACAATAGGCAGGTTGTATTAATAATTAATTTATGGGACTGATGTTTGTCTGAGGCTCTGGGGAGTAAAGACAAAGAGTAATTTGGAAATTTATTCTTCAAGATGCCAAATATTAGTTTATTAATTAAAGTTTTGCTCTCTCTGTCTCATTGAATTGGGCAAGAAAAATGCAAAACGATAAGGTATTCTGAATTCTGATTTTAGAAAATTAACTCTTGTTAGAAGAATGGCTCTCCTACATTGCTAATTGAGCTTCCCTATTGTTTCTTCTCTTAGTCTCTTACTGTTCTTTGCAATCTCTTGGTTGCTATTTTGTTTTTGCGTCTTATTGCTTCCTTGTATAATTTGTATTGTCATTCCCATGGTATTTGCTGTCAATCCCTAAATGTCACCCAGCCCTATTTCCTAGTTAAAATACTGATTTTAATGATTTTGCTGGCTGTTGTAATTGTGTATTTCAAGTTGTTCACCCTCTGATTTATCAAATTTTGTGCCTTGATCTATGCCTGAGGTTTGTCATTTGTCAATGAATATACAGTTTAAAAATAATGTTTAGGTCCACTAAATTTGGGAAACCTGTTCAAGTGTCCTTTAAGAACCAAGGTGTGTGGTATGTTCCCTGATTGGTTTCTCTGGAAAAGTACCTGGTGGACAACCATTAGTGCTTAGAAGTTCTCCACTTGCTAGAAACATGCCAATGTCAATTAAATTGTGCTCTGAATGCTATTATCTGAGATAATTTGCCCAGTGGTCAAGGAGTAGACCTGGAAGAAGCTCTTTTGGATTATGGTAGCTTAATATTGCACGAGATTTTGTTTCATTATTTGTTTGAGTTTTGAAGGATTGAACATTTTGCAGAATTGGACTTTTCTTCTCTGGATAGCCGAATCAATTTCCAATGAACCATTCAAAAAAATGGTTGTCAAACTTAGTTGTCTGAACTAATTTTCAAGAATGTTTTCTATTTGCAGTTAAAAATCTTAGTTCCTATAGTAACTTAGTTATCACTTGATATTATGACCTCTAGAATTTTTTGATCTAGTATATGCTAATTTTTTTTTCTTTTTTTTCCCCTTTTTATTTCCTATTACTCTTTTTTTCCCCTGAAATGTATGTATACTGGCAGATCTGCATAACCGGGATCAAGTTCTCTTGAAAAGTGTGTTAGTGATCAACTTAGAGGTTAAAGATAACCATGAGGAAGCAGCTATAGGAGCCCGTCTTGCTTTAGATCTTTGTGAACAGGTCCATGTTCTGTTATGCTTTCTAAATTCCATTATGCTTTCTTTCATAGCCTTTTATGATTGATCCTTTGGTTTTTATGTGATTTTCGTGTTTAGATAGAAGCTGTTGAGTCATGGGAGGAGTCAATTGATGATGTTATTGCTTCTTTTGAGAACAGGCATCGGCGGAAGCTGCTATATAGCATATCTTTTTACTGAAGGTATCCAGACTGCTTATATGTCATTAACCAGTTTTTAGATGATTTTTCGGGATGTAATTCTGATTTGCTACTTGTTTCCATCACATGTAGTCTTGCATGTAAACAGTTGATTTTTTTTCTGGTGGCGTTAGCTTTAGAACTAGAGTTGTGGATCACAATTTATACATGATATGATAGCCATGTGCATAATCTGTATGTAGAGTATGTAGGCCTTGTATACTATTTTTCCTCATTAGCAAGCCATGCTTTGGCCAAGAAAAAAGCAAGCTATTCTTTGAGCAAGCTGGAAGAAACTCTTTGATTTTTGTATTTGCCTAAAGTTACATTCAGATGGCAATTTTCTTTCCTTACGAATTGTTTATCTCTTTTTGGTATAAAAAGAAAATAACATTTCTATACAGCTAAAGCTATTTTACAGTTTTGGCTACCTTTTGACAGGTCTATATTCAGTCAAAATCTAGGAGTGGCTTGAAAACTAAAAAAGGAAATCTTGGACTACATGTGATGGAAACAATTGCCTGGAGACGTTTCTATGTTCATTGTGTGGGAAGAATGTATGATGAACGAATTGCCCGGAGATTTGTTCTCTGTGACCTATATGCTTCTGATCCGGCAATGTAGATTGTTGATGACTACTGAATACTGCTAGCAATCAAGACAGGAAAATTAGACCAAGTTTAGAAAACTAGTTTAGCCTTACTAACTCTTAGCAAACTCTAATGAAGTTCATTTGCATTCTATCCATATATCCTTTAAGAAACTAGTTTAGCATTGTGATCGCGGTTGAATGAAAATTGCATACTGATGCGCTTTATAGAAAAGACTAAAGGCTCAAATAAGGGCCCGAACTTTCATAAAAATATCAAATAAGGGCCCCAAAACACAATTTCAACAAATTAAAGTACATGTTTAGTAGATTATGACATATTGTGCAAGATATTAGCTAATACTAGTGTGTGAGATGTATATAAATTAAAAAGCACGGAAAAATTTTGTATCATACTACGTTTATTGAATTTATTTGGATTAAAATGTTTTGATTTTTCATTAATTTAATAACACCATTTTTCTATCAAAATTGATGTGTAGGCATGACAAGCATTGATTTTCATCTGAGGAGAACCTAATTTGTAAAAATTTACTTAGTGTGTCTTCTAATTTGTTGAAATTGTGTTTTGGGGCTCTTATTTGAGATTTTTATGAGTGAGATTACAGCCTATAGAAAACAGGTATCGAGTTTTGCAATAGATAACGAATTTATTGCAATGGTTTTTTCATTTTTAATCAATTTCATCCTTTTATTTAATGGTATGCATGAACAGGGACTTGAACTTTTTTCATTCTTAAACCCAATGACCATTTGAGTCAAAGCTTAAGGACTTAATTTATTTCGTTTATGTTTGAGATTAAATTTAACACTAACAATTTAGAATAAAAAGTAGCATTACATTAAAATGTAAAGCCTTTTTCAAAAAAATAAAAAATGTAAAGCCAAGGTCCATATATACTATATCTCCAATACTTATATATAAACAAAAACAACAATATATACCTTAATACTATTATTAGCTACTAGTTCCCTTCCAGATTTAGAATTTCATCTACCCAAGCCAGATCAATCAACATACCATCACTTTTTTTTGGCAAGAGCCCCTGGTTATTCACACTATTGAAAGATAAACAGTCCTCATAACCGTAAGGGCTCAAAAGCTGGTCGATTGACTCGAAAGCTGAGGGTAGAGGAACTTCCAGCAAATCCAAAATGGAGGGTTCATCCTTCCATAGATCTTTAATGGATTCTTCGTCTTCACCACATTGTTTCATTATTGCTCTATCTGCATTAACCATTGGATTGCTAGAAACTGCATGTTCAAGCACAGAAGGAGACAATTGCGAAAAATTATTGTTATTGTCCTCTTCTGCAGCCATTATCATTTTTGCAAGCTCTTGTTTCTTGGCCTGATAAGCAGCAGCAGCCTCCTCCTCGGTGCAATAGGTACCGAGCCATAGTCGTTTCTTGTTGAAAGGATCTCTAATTTCGGAAGAAAATTTACCCGAAGGCCTTCTTCGAACACCCTTATAAATACTCGAAAATTTTCGAGGTTTCTTGGAGCCAGACGTGACATGATTTTGCATTGCTGAAGTTGTAGAAATCTTCTTGACTACACACCCCATATTCTGATTCTTCCTATGATTTATCTCGTGTTCTTCGTCACTTGACAAATCTGTTTCATCAGGATCATTGTATACAACTCGGAGTTTCATGGGAAGATTCTTTGAATCCTTCTTCACCGTTTTCTTTTGGGTGGTATTCATTCACTCAACTCAAAAGACTTTTTAATTAAGTTTTCAAAGCAGATCTAATTAAGGATTATCAATTTATATATCTCCAGTTAAGGTGAATTACAGTTAAGGAAAATCAGAGATGAAAATGGAAAGTAAATCCTTATCATATCTTGGCCTGACTTGAGCATTTAAAATTAAAATAAGAAAAATCCCATAAAAAAGGATAGAAAATATAAGAAGGAAAAAAAAAATCAAATAGTAAAAAAAAATAGTGTTTCAAAAATGGGAAGGTTCCTTTGATACAAAACAAAAGTCAATCTGATAAATAGTGTCCTTTTTGCATCTTCACCTTCTCTACTAATTATTCTTCTCTAATCTCTATTGAATCCGTGAATTATATAATTCTTTTCCCAAATTTTACATTAAATTAAAACATTAGTAAATCTTTCTTTCAAAAAAAAAAAAAGAGTTCAGAAGCTTGTTATTAATGCTGTCAAAGAGTTCTTCAGAACTGGTTTTCTACCTCAGAAGCTTAATTCCCAAAGTTGATAATCCTGAGGAGGTGGGACAGTTTCGCCCAATCAGCCTGTGCAACTTCATGTACAAAGTTTTGTCCAAGGTTTTGGTGAATAGAATGAAAGGAATTTTGACTGATATCATCACTCCAAGTCAGTGTGCTTTTGTTCCTCAGAGAAAGATACAAGACAATATCTTCATAGCACATGAAGCTTTTCATCACCTAAAGCTAAAAAAGAGTAAGAAGGATGTAGAAATGGGGCTCAAGCTTGATATTAATAAAGCTTACGACCGTGTGGAATGGGATTTCCTAAAAGAAGTTATGCTCAAAATGGGGTTTGACAGTAAGTGGGTTGGATAGATTATGGAGTGCATGACCTCTGTTAGTTATGCTTTAATGATAAATGGTAGATTGTCTAAAACTTTTCTACCATCTAGAGGACTAAGACAGGGGGATCCCCTCTCACCCTATCTTTTTCTTTTTTGCGCTGATGTGTTATCAAAAATGATTTCTAGGAGTGTGGAAAATGGAGAAATTAAAGGCATAAGAATGAAACCGCAGTGCCCAATACCGTCTCACTTATTTTTTGCAGATGACTCCCTCTTTTTCTTGAAAGCAGAACCTGAAAATTGTAGAAGAATGGCAGAGATTCTTTCCCAATATTGTAGAGCTTCGGGGCAACAAGTTAATTTCCAGAAGTCTAGCCTGTTCTTCACCAGTAACTGCCCTGATCATGTAAAGGAAGAATGTGGAAATATTTTCAACATTCAGACTTCTGGAAATCCGGGGAAGTATCTATGACTGTCCTCAGTATGGGGGAGATCTAAAAAAGAGCTCTAGGTTTCTTAAAAGATCGTATGATTAAGAAGATTCTAGGCTGGAAGAAAGGGCTTTTATCCCAAGCAGGTAAAGAAGTACTCATTAAAGCAGTAGCCACAGCAGTCCCCTGTTACACTATGAGCTGTTTTTTATTTCCTAAAGGTTTCTGCTCAGAGCTTAAATCCATAGTTGCTAAATTTTGGTGGGGTGATAATGAAGATAAGAGGAAGATTCATTGGCAATCTTGGAAGAAACTTACTAGAGCAAAGAAGGTTGGTGGGCTAGGATTCAGAGAACTATATTTATTCAACAAAGCTTTGATTGCAAAGCAGAGTTGGAGAATTCTTCAGAATCCGAATGCTTTTTGGGTAAGAATTATAAAAGGGCTTTATTTTCCAAACTCTGACTTTATGAATGCCAGAAGGGGTGCCAGGCCATCTTGGGGATGGGCAAGTATGCTGCAGGGGAGAGACTTGCTTAAAGAAGGCTTATTTGCCCAGGTTTATTCAGGTGAGAATGTTGATTTATGGGATCAGGCTTGGATTTCAGGTTTAAAAGGTGAAAAGTTAGGCTATAAGCCCGATGATGATGAAGTTATTCCGAGAAGAGTCAAAGACATCATGGATGTGCCACAACAAAAATGGAGGTTGGATTTGATTGCTCATAGAATCTCTGATATGGAAGCTTCTGCAATAGAAGATACGCCCATAAACGAGACTGGGGGTGATGACAGATATATATGGAGATTTGATAAGAAGGGGAAATTCACTGTGAGATCTGCATATCATATGCATAAGGAGAAAGAGGATCGACAGGATGTGCAAGCTCCATCTTCCTCTCATACTGTTTCAGAGAAATTCTGGAAATTTATTTGGAGCATCTCATGCCCAAATAAAATTAAAAATTTTCTTTGGAAAGTGGGAAGTAATATACTACCAACTATGGAGAATCTTTGTAGAAAAAGGGTAATAACTGAACCTTTCTGCCAGATTTGTAAAGAGAAAGTGGAGACAGTAAAACACTTGCTATTGCTCTGTCCTTGGACAACTCCAGTATGGTTTGAGGGATGTGCAAGTATGAGAATTGATAGGGGTGCTATTACAAATTTTGCTGATTGGTGGATGAATTGCTTTGAAGATACTAGACTTAATGAAGAGGATCTTATGTCTTTAGCCGCTCGAGCTGCTTTCATTACTTGGTATATTTGGAAGGGGAGGAACGAGGTCCATTTTAATGGCAAGGAGCCGGATGCTAAGGGAACTTTAATCAGAGCAGAAAAGGCTTAGGCAGGAGTACCACTCAGCAAATTCAACAGAGAAGAAGAAAATTTTAACCAGGACTCAAAAGAGAGAACCTTGGTCTCCGCCTGCTAATGATATAATCAAAATCAATGTCGACGGTGCGTATGATTGCAAAACGGGAGAAGCAGCTGTGGGAGTTATTGCTAGAGGAGCCAATGGAATGGTTGTTGATGGACTTGGGAAAAAGGTGAGAGCTTCTTCTTGCGACATGGCGGAAGTTATGGCTGTCAGAGAAGGGATTAGACTTGCAAAGGAGAAAAGATGGGAGAGAGTAATCCTGGAAATTGACTCACAAGAAGCTTTGACTGACTGCATAAAGGATGACAGTGTGTGTGCTTGGGAAGTTAAACCTTTGGTGCAGGACATCAAAGTCTGGTCTAGGAGCATTCGTGAGTTGGAGATGATTTGGGTGCCTAGGTCAGCAAATGGAGCAGCTCATTGGGTTGCAGTATCTACTCGTAAGGGGATGTGCAATGATGATTGGGTCTCTCAACCCCCTTCCTCTTTGGTTTTTATTCTTACTAAGGATGGGCTCCCTGGCCCTCAACTTTTTTTGTACTTGACTTCGCTTTATGATATGGAATGACAGTTATGGCAAAAAAAAAAAAATTAAAAAAATATATATACCAAGTTGGACTAGGATGCAATTTAGGCACTAAAATCTTAAAGGAATGTTTGTGGAAGACCATCCATGATATTAAAACATTAATAAATCTTAGATTTTACTTTCAACATATCTTCGCTGAATTGACAATATACTTTATATTTATGCAGTAAAAAATTAATCTTTTTCCTTTCATAACTTAATCTCTAACCTTTCAAAGTTATCATTAAAAAAAGAAAATCAAACTTCGTTTTAAACTTGTACTGTATACTTTTGGTTAGTTTCTAGTAATTATACATTGGTGGATTATTTTGTTTGGTTGTAAAATATATACCAAGTTGGACTTGGATGCAATACTTAGGCATTTTAGGCACTAACATTTTAAAGGAATGTTTGTGGAAGACCATCCATGATATTAATATTGATGCCCAAATTTGTAAAGGCATAAACACACAACTGAACAAGTGAAATCGAAGCTGATTTAGCTTAATTTAGAACAAGAACTAATAAAAAGTAATAATTAAAACAGTAAGCTCACAAGAGAAATTCAATTTGAGAGAAAAGAACTTAAATTTTCATTAATCAAACTTGGTATTTATACAAAGAATAAGGCTATGCATTTTTTGGCCGGACGAAATATTTAGCTTTTGTTTTTTAATTTTGAATTTCCTTTTCAAAACTTAAAATTACATTACATAAAATTCTAAAAATTAGTAAAGCACGACTATTTTGCAAAATCAACCATCGGATACTTTGCTTTTCAACAACCATCCCCAAATCTGGCTCGCAATCTAACATTACATATGCTTCTTCTTATCCTATGTTTTTTCAAGTACTCAAATTAGTATTATGTTTTTTTTAAGTACTCAAATTATTCTTTTTTGAAAGGTAATGAAGTACTCAAAATAAAAAAACTTGTCATGGTATGAAAAAAAAAACTTAACTAAAATCCTCATGTTACTTTTTTTTTTTATTCTTTTTTCACAACGATTGCCAATGCAAATTAGATCGATGCCATCATCAATAAAAGAAAAAAAGGAAAAAAAGACCCAAATCAATAAAATTATATAAATTTTTTATTTAATCTTGAGAAAGATAAGATAAATATTTAAATTAACTATCTAAATCGAGGACACAATAACAAAACCTATTGCTATCCCCTACACAGATATATATGATGATTAAACATAAAACATAGATCTTATTCCATAGATGATATATACATAATTAAAGCAAATAGATTTTATTTTATAAACGTGAGGGAAATAATATGATATTGTTTGCCCTAGTCCCTTCACTCAAGTTAACACTTGATACACCTTCGGTAACTGATGAAGGAGACACCTCTAAAGACGAAGACGAAGGAATAATGTTATTATTTTCTTGGGCGGAAGCAGCAGAAGCCAACATGAGATCAGAAAACTCGCGTCTCTTGGCCTGGTAAGCGGCACAACACTCCTGGTCGGTGCTAAAGGGACCCAAAAATACTCGATCGTTGGTAAACGGATGCCGGATCTCCGCAGAATAGATACCCACAGGACGGCGTCGAGAGCTGGGTACCGGAGAGTTCCGGATCCGGCGCCGAGTTATACGCAAAGATGTTGGAGTAGAATTAGATCTTAGGTTCATGCTGTGGCTACTCCGGCGCAAAGATCTTATACGCAAAGATATTGTTGGAGTAGAAGACCTTAGGTTCATGCTCTCGCTGTTCATCTCTTGGCTCATTTTGGCCAATCGATCACTCAAAATTGAACTTTTTAGGGGTTTCAAGGCCAACTGGGATGTTGTCTATGTGATTAGGATGATATTGGTCTTTATTTATAATCGAACAAAAGGTTAATTTCCGGAAAGTATATAGCCTCTTAAGCAAGTCGGATTCAAAGTATAAGGAAAGGGAAGAAAAGGGGAAAGAAATATATTGTATTCATATCTTTCTAAAAAAATAAAAAAATAAATAAATATCCCTTAAAATTTGCAAAGAAAATAGTATAAAAAGGAAAAAAATCCATAAACCTTTGCAAAAGATTTTTTTTTTTTAGTTAAAAAATAAGTACTATATTGAATCCATAATAATAGTTTGGCCAAAAAAAAAATTCCATAATAATAGTATACCTTACTAGATAAGTCGATGGTAGATTTCTTATGCGTATAGCATAATTGCTCATCGTTGTAAATTAAATATTTCATCGATAAGAATTTCACTACATTGTGTTTCCTTAACTAATAAGATGAAACTTGATCTGAAACTCTGAAATTTTCTGGTTTTCAATTAGGGTGTAAATTAAATAAGAATCATCATAAAAAGGTTTATTTTTAGTTTTTAGGATCTTAATGGATGGTGCCACATAATCTATTTTATCAAGGTTTTTGAAATTAGACCGATAAGGAACCGGAGAAGGTTCGGCCGATCCAACAATTGGTCCGGTCCGCTAAGGGCAATTGAGACAAAAAAAGAATTTCATATACAATAAATATAATATGTTGAATAACAATGACATAAAAAAGTTTTGTGATGGAGTGGTTAAATGGTTTATGATTTTTTTTCCCATGTTTCAAATTCTAAATTTTCAATTTAGATCATGTATTAAAATCGGTCAAAATCGGTTTCGATTAGCACCGGTTGTTGACTGACCGGAAAGGACTATGTCCTCCAGACCGGACAGGCCTCCAATAACCGGTTCAACTGATTGGACCGACTGATTTGATCCGGATTTCAAAAACAATGATTTTGGCGAAGAGAGACGGCTTAAGAGGGAAGGAAATGTGATGTAAGAACTACCGAACTCCATTGAGAACACTGTTCGGATTTCATAACAGCTTCAACATCGCAGTCACAATAAATTTTATGGCAAGATGAGGTTTTGTCACTACAGACTATCACTGTCAATAGGCTCACCGCTACTAATACTAAGTGAACAATTTTTTTTTGTCATTTTAGGTCCTTGAAATATTCAATAATTTTTTTTTTCAAGATCGAGTCTAATATTCTGTAACTAACTATAATTCAACTTAAGTTAAGATTGAACAACAAATTGATTGAAATAACCATTTGTTCGTTATTTTTTTGGTCTCTTGAAGTTGTGACAGAAAAATAGAGGGAAGATTTAGTATAGAGAATTTTTTTTTGGCCAGACAGTAGAGAGAATGAAGATGGAAAAAAAGTGGAGGAAAAACGACGGTTGAGAGAGAGAGGAAACGGAAAAGGATGAGAAGGATGATTTGCAAAGTTTTGATCAGGTGAATGAAACTCCGTTGGATGGGAAGGGAAAACAAGTGAAAAATAAAACATGGAAGAAGAGAGAAGAGAGGGACTCGTAGGCCGTAACGCGCCTAGTTTTGCTCTAATAGCCTTTGATTAAATAAAATATCAAAGGGTAAATTAAATAAGAGTAATTATTTGATATATTGACAGTGTAAATTTTTGGACTGTACAAGCGGGTTGAGGAGTTGAGACATGTCTATTTTCTGAATTAATTAAAATTTAAATATTTCAATCTAATCCCTAGGGGACATATGTCACCATTCTAGACCCGCACGTGCAGTCTGCTAAACTCCACTGACTATATTAAATAATTTTGTCATTTAACTTCTACCCAACTATACAAATTACTTATATATGTTTGTAAATTGAATAAGTTGATTACTCAGACTCAATTCTTAGAAGCTGATAATACAAGACACGTCATATAAAAAAAATGATGATTCACTAATTTATAAAATTTCCTATATGTATAATTTGGCTTTAAATTATTGTTTTTGCTACTGCCTTTAAATGATTGTAGATAACAGAAATTGGGCTTTCAATTATTAATGTTACATGTTAGCAAACAAACTATATGTCTTGGCATCAAGAATAATTTGTCTAACGGAAGCAACAGCTCCCATTACTACTATTGTTGATGATGCTACTGCTATCAATGTGTTTGCCCAGAAAATTATGCCCTTTTTGGATGTCTTGAAAGTGACATTATAGAGAACCATAGGCAAAATAAAATCCAGGGGGATGATTCCAAATGCTCCAAACAATGCCATAATGTCTCCAAAGAAAGGTAGCATTGCAGCAATTAAAGTGGCAAAAATCACCGTAAGTGACCGGAAAAATAATCTTGGCATGACATTACGTGCTGAGAACTGATCCATCTTTGGGTTTGCAAACCATTTTTCAAATATTTCGTTTGTTGGTTGCAAGTAAATCTGCAGAAAACACCAGAATGGAAATTGTATAAAATTGCTCATCATTAGTAAGTTTAGGGCTTAAAAATGTTTGACAATGTTCCAATAATGACAAGAGTTTCTTAGTTCTTACCACAGTGACTGCAACCAGTTGCATAAGAGTGAAGATGTTGATCACCAAGAGAAACCAAATAGGCAGCAATGGCCTATCTTCACCCATGAAATTGTATAAAATTGTTGGTTTAGACTGATTACCAAATGCCCAATACCCAGAAATTGCCACACTAAAATATGTGCTGAGTATGACACCAAAACAAATGCATAAACCTTTGAGCATCTTGCCCTTCACCGGCGGCGCTATAGTTGCCTATAAAGAGAAA
Source organism: Corchorus capsularis (assembly GCA_001974805.1). Lineage (NCBI taxonomy): Eukaryota > Viridiplantae > Streptophyta > Magnoliopsida > Malvales > Malvaceae > Corchorus > Corchorus capsularis. The sequence continues at coordinate 39,445 of AWWV01007365.1, forward strand.
TGTATGAGTTTCTAATAATGTTCATAACATGTTAACAAAGAACAAATGGTACAGATTTACCTGTATTTCAGGGATGATTCCGCAACCATATGTTGTGGCAATGATTGAAATACCATTTATAGCCCCAAGAATACGATTTTCTTCGGATCCCTTTATTGAGTAGTCCTTCCTAGGTGCATTCCTTGAATTTCCTGTCAAAGACGACAAATGTAAACTCAAATGTGTTCTGTAAATTTAAACACTCATTGCATCAGACAAATTTCCAATTTTCTGGTTTCTTAGTCTAACCTATGTGGATTGAACCGGTAGTGATGCAGGCGCTGTAGGCAAGAACAAGTAGTAAAGAGGCAAGGTTGATATGTCTTAGTGAATGGAAGGATGGCATTTGTGCCAAGAAAAGTGGCACGGCTCCAAAAATTGTTATAAATTGGTACAACTGCATTTTCCCACTTTCATTGTACAGCAAATAAATGAACTGCATTTAAGTCATAATAATAATATTAAAAGAGTTGGAGCAAATTCAGAAATTGCATATTCCCAAAGGCTGTAATCTCAAATAAGGGCCCGAATTTTCATAAAAATCTCAAATAAGGGCCCCAAAACACAATTTCAACAAATTAGAAGACACTAAGTAAATTTTTACGAATTAGGTTCTCCTCAGATGAAAATCAATGCTTGTCATGCCTACACACCAATTTTGATAGAAAAATGGTGTTATTAAATTAATTAAAAATTAAAACATTTTAATCCAAATAAATTCAATAAATATAGTATGATACAAAATTTTTCCGTGCTTTTTAATTTATATACATCTCACACACTAGTATTAGCTAAAATCTTGCACAATATGTCATAATCTACTAAATATGTACTTTAATTTGTTGAAATTGTGTTTTGGGGCCCTTATTTGAGATTTTTATGAAAATTCGGGTCCTTATTTGAGCCTTTAAATTCAGAAATTGCAGACTGAGGCAGAGTAGAAATTACAGACCTTAAGGCTTTGGCCTCCAAGAAGAATACAGGCAATCACAGCACCATAACATATTGCAAATTGAAGTGGACCAACAAAAAACTTGCCCCATTTAGGACCTACCAAATTTATACCATTAGTTGAATTGAAGAAAATGGTCTATTCAAATCAAATTGGTAAAGCAGATGGTCAAAATCTAGTGTTTGAACTTGACAAAGATTGTGCTTACCAAGAATATCTCTGGCCATGTCCCGAAACCGAAGTTGTCGCTTGCCAAATTGAGCATGATGCTCCAAAACAACAGAGAGAAGATTGTAGGAATAGAAAGTTACCATAGCTTGGAGAGCAATAATCAAAAGTCCAGGCACCCACCCAAGTAAAGACAGAGCAAAGGGGAAACTAAATATGACAGGGCCAACAATTGATGTTGTCAAATGATACCCACAGTGCAACCATGAACCTACAAAATGTCAAAAAAACCAAAAATTTTATGAAATCAAATCAAAATTCATTTTTGCAAAATATGCTTCTGAGTTACTTCAAAAGGCAACTCACCTCGCGATTTGAGTACGAAAAGAGCTCCTGCATCAAGCTCTTCTGGAGATTGAACAATACTGTTTTCCTTGTTAGCTGAGGATAATTCAACTGAGTTTGCAACAACAGTTCCCATGTTTCTTCCTTGTTTATGTTTTTCTCCCCAACTGCTCTTTCCTAGTGGACTTAAAGCTGTATATCATGATGCAGGAAGAAGATAAATAAGGCTATAAAATTATTAGCGGTCTCCTTATCAGACTTGTAAGATAGGATTATGGAAGACTAGTCAAAACTCAAGTAAGAAAAGTTTGGAGTCTTTCTCTTTAGCAACATAAGTCAATTTTGGAGTACTCCAAAAAGATGGGCATGTGTGTCCAAAATCCAAATAATCTTTTGTAATTGTAGGTAATACTAACAAGAAATGAAAATGATTCTTTTCTAAAAAAACAAGCAACAAAAATTATATTATTGGTCACTATTTTTGTTCATTTGCGGACTTTCTGTCTCTTACTCTATGAACTTTGAAAAAGGTTATAAATTCAATTAAATAATACATGGAAGTCAAATTAATCCAATGTATTTTTTTGTGTTATATATATAGATTTTTTTGGAGTGTGTTATATATTATAAAATTAAAATTATAAAACAATAAAACATATATAAAGAGAGGGGGAAATTGACAAAATTGTCCACCCCCTCTCCCTAAAAACTTTTTCTTTTCTTTTTTTATGGTTGGTTTTTTAGTCCTTTTGTAATTGATATTTTGGTAGTTTTGTAAAATTGTCTAGGGTATATAAGTCATTTGCATGTTTCTGAATATTAATAAGGATAATTTATAAATTTAATCACTTAGTAAATTTATGATTTGATCATCCAACAAAAAAAAGTAGCGATTTGGTCACTTAAATTACTAAAATTGATTGTTTTAATCATTCAACCTTTAATCCACTTACGTCGCACTTAGGGGGGAGCATCGATCGGTTTTGGTCGGTGCGGTTGATAAATTTCCAATACCAACCATAAACTGACAATGAAAATCTTAACACCGAGCACCGATCGACAGCCATTGAAACCGCATGCCACCGACCGACTTCGGCTCAGTCGGTTATGGTCGGTTTTCAGTTATGGTTTTATATGTAAAAGATAAAGCTATCTCTATCTCTACCATGGAAATCGAAAAAGGAAGCACAACAACAGCAAATCGATGGTGCAAAAAAGTGAAGAAAATAATCAATACAACAGCAAATCCAAGAAAATAATCAAATCGACTACCATAATAAGAAAATAATCAATACATGAGAAAACAAAAAATACCCAATTCAGAGAAAGCAAAGCAAACCTAATCCAAGAAAAGCAGAAACCCAATTCAGAGAAAACAAATCAAGGCCAATATTCCAAGAAAAACAGAAACCCAATTAACGCCCAATTAACACGGAGAGTGTCCCAATTTGCTACGGTAAAAGCAACCATAAGTGAGGATGTAAAACAACTCTCTCTGCTGGTTGAAGATGATTTTGAACCATAAACAAACAAACGATAGAATAGAATAGAAGCAAGCATATCAGAAAGTGCGTTCCTTCTTTGCTATGTCGGTTTGGGGAAATTTGGAATTTTGGATTTCATAAGCAATAGAAGAAAGATAAGTGAAGAAGTGAAAAGGATTGAGTCAGAGAAAAACGTGAGAATGGAAGAGATGAATCAACAATGATTTTTGTTGAAGATTATGTTTAGAAATTGAAGAGAAAAGGGAGAGAGGAGTCGAGAAATTAGGGATTGAGATTTGAGGTTATAATTTATATATATTTAGAAATATGATTTATATATATATATATATATAATGGGTCGGTCGGTTCTTGGTCGGGTTTCAGGCAAAAATACTCCCACCGAGCACCGACCGAATGTCCCCCCTTTCTCGGGCGGTTCCAAACCGATGGAAACAACAGGACATGAAACCGCACCGTCGAGGCTGATTTCGTCAGTGCGGTCAGTTTCGGTCTGACTTTACTCTCCCCTAGTCGCACTAGAGGTGCTCATAGGCCGACTCGGGGTTGGGCGATTTGGTTAATACTTTAATCTCTCAGCCATTACTCTGGTTAAGTGGCACATCCAGATCATCCATCATGAAATTATAAAAAATTATAATTTTCTTTTAATTTTTATATTTTATCATATAGTTAAATGTTTTTAGGATATTTGGCACTCATTAATTAAGTTATTTATTATCATAATGATCATTAATTTATTCAATATTTATCAAAAAGCTTTCTTTTCAAACCCATCCATTATTTAAATAGCTATTGATTTTTAATTAATCATTTAGATTTATTTTTTTCGTTACTTGGATTTAAATTTTTTATAATTAATTTTTTAATAATTTATTTAATTCAACACATCTAATATCTTAATACAAAAATCAGACTACCCCGCGCACGGGTAATGGACAATTAGTAATAATAAGAATAATATTATATACTATAATCATTTAAGGTGTTTAAATTCAACAAGCTTTATTCAAATTTAAAATGAATGCTTATTTATAACTAAATTAATTAATCTTCACCTACCTTTAAATAAAAATTTTAAATCAGTAAACATAAACTTCAACTATTTCTTCTTCCAAAAAAAAAAAACTTATAATTTTATCACTACAAGTTTTCCCTTACTCTTACTATAAGGTATTCTAGGGTAAAAGTACCTGGAAGGTCCCTGTACTATACGAAATGTTGATTTTGGTTCTATACTTTTTTTTTTTCTACAAATTCGTCACTCTACTATCAAAACCGATCACCCGAAGTCCCTCACGTTAGCAAGCCGTGACAAACCCGTCAAACTTGCTTACGTGGCACTAACGCCGTCTAGTTCGCTGACGTGGCACACACACGTGGCATAAGAATTAAATATTTTAATTTTAATATATTTTTTGTTGAAATTTAATTTTTTTAATAATAATCAAAAAAAAAGAAATCTGAAGTTTTTTTTTCACAAACACCAAAAACATTTCTCTCTCCCCAATTAAAGATCAAACACCCATTTTTTTCATGAACAAATAATACCTCACTCAAAACCAAAATCAAATCAAACCCAAAAAATGATGAAACAGTATATATATATATTATAAACTAGGAAACGTGCCAAATGAAAATTTTTCTCTTGGAAGCGAAAAAGAGATTACTGAGAGCAACAAGCAATTGGAGCCTAAACATAATAGAATAACTTAGGATTTCCATTACTCCCAAAAGAAGGGATATTTGCCCATGAAAATTATTCAACTGGAGATTTATGTTTGAGAGACTCAGGCTAGAATTTCCAAAGCAGGTTGGGATAGTTCCACTCAAATTTATTCATAGACAAGTCAAGAACTTGGAGTGAAGTTAAATTGCAAATCAAGGTAGGAATTTCCCCTGTCAAACTGTTATTCGACATAAAAAATTTCTGCAATGATGGTGATGGAGCCAAAAGAGGACCATGGAGTTGGTTTGAACGAACATCAAGAATCTCAAGATTCTGCTCTGGTATAACTCGGTCAAGTGCTCCCATCCTTGAGAATCCCACTTGGAAATTGAGCCTTCGATTTTGTTGTTGGAAAGATCGAGTATTTTAAGGCTCTTGGGCTTGGAAAGCATTTCTGAGGTGATGACACCACTCAAGTTGTTTGATGAAAGACTAAGATCTGTGAGATTCACAAGATCAAACAAAAAACTGGGTATTGAACCATGATTTGAATAGAACCCACATAAATCCCTTCGAGTGAACTGGTAATGGGCTTCTGAATTTGGTTATCAATTGGAAGGGTGAGGAACTTCTTGTGACCAAGAAACAGAGATTTCAAACATGGCAGAGCAAACAACCAAGATGGTACACCACTTATTTGGTTCTTCTCTAAGTTCAGTTGTTCCAGATTTTGAAGCCCACTTACATGAGCTGTTGAGAGCTCACCCTCTAGACTACTAGATTTATGGCACTCACTTTGTGAGTGTAAAAATAAAAAGGTAGTTTACGGTAGTTTTCTTTTTTGGCACTTTTAAATTGGTAGTTTTCTTTTAAGTGATATAAATAAAAATTAATTATTATATATATCTTTGTGGTTTAATTTCAAATTGGTAGTTTTTAATCTTTTAAAAACTGAGTTTGTATCCGAGTTAACTCGTGACACAAACTCAGGACTTCACATTATAATTAGTATAGATAATTAGAAAAATCTAACCCAGTGATTTGTGTGAGATTAAATATTGTTGGTGGAAATGGACCTCTGGAATTCGATGAACGAAAATTCAAATCACCAGCCAGTTTCTTAATATATTATTATATATATACTGTTTACATTTCCTAGTTTATAATATATATATATATATATATATATTGTTTCATCATTTTTTTTTGTTTGATTTGATTTTGGTTTTGAGTGAGGTATTATTTGTTCATAAAAAAGGGGTGTTTGATTTTTTTTCAGATTTTTTACTAAAAAAATAAATTTCAATAAAAAATATATTAAAATTAAAATATTTAATTCTTATGCCACGTGTTGTGTGCCACGTCAGCGAACTAGACGGTATTAGTGCCACGTAAGTAAGTTTGACGGCTCTGTAACGGCTCGCTAATGTGAAGGACTTCAGGTGATCGGTTCTAATAGTAGAGGGACAAATTTGTAGAAAAAAAAATTAGAAGGACCAAAATCAACATTTCGTATAGTACAGAGACCTCTGGGTACTTTATTCAATATGGTACATCTACAAAGTTTAAACTCTAGCTTTTCTGATTTTTGTTTTCCTCGAATAATAATTTGCCTATATGAATTTTGAGATAAATTTGACTAAGAAACTTAAATTACATTTATTTATGAATACTAAATTGAAGACTAGCCAGTAAGTTAGGCCAAGCCTTCCCCTATTAAAATATCTCTTCAACTCATAAGTTGCCCAATGCAAAATTCAGTTATATCTATGTTTCAATTTCAACCCCATTCTTTTACAAAAATATGTTGAACAATATACAGTATAATCCTCATCAAACTAAATTCTTTTAAATTCTTGAACATCTTATTTCACATTTAAGTTAGGATTCGTTGCAATCATCGTATTTAGATGGTATAAGCATTTGATTCGATGATTACTGCACACATCTTTATCTAAAGATATTTTGCAAACATTCATTCACTGAAACTGAAATCTTAGTTATGCTATTATAGTTAAAGTGATGTTTGGATTGACTTGTATATATATATATATACTAGGTAGGTCGTGTAAGTAATATTTATACCAAATAAAAGCCGCCATAGTTCATAAATTAGCAGAGGAAAGAAATTGTTACTATGTCCAAAAATTAGGTAAATCATAACACAAAGTCTAAGAACAAATGAAATACCTTCTCATCAACAATGACTATTTCCATACTGATTATCTTATCCATGTCTCTATTGTCGAACACATTCCAAAGCCGACATACTCTCACCCTAACCTTCCAATCTTCACGTGTCGGATTTAACTCGCTGATAAAATTGCAATCACCGGAAGCTACAAAACTGTTCGGGGGTTTAAAATGAGATAAATCTATATAAGAAAATATATATGGAATTCATTTAGATGGGCTCAAAGAATTACCTCATGTTGAGAAGCGAGAGGGTCGAGAGCAAATAGTAGAATTTCGAATAGGACAATAGGTGAAGGGAAAGAGGGATAATAGGATTGGTAGATTTTTGAGATTATAGGAGGACAAAATCTCAAAAGTATTAACCTAAAGAAAATAAAAGTATGAAGAGGAACAAAGAATTAGACAAACAAAAGAATGAATTTATAGTGAAGAAATTGATTAGATTTCATAATAATGATCATATAATGTTAAGAATTAGTGGAACAAAAGAATATAACGTTAATATTAATATTCAATGGGCCCATAATTAACAAATTAAATTTCAAATGAAATGTTGGGATATAACGTTAATAATGAATAGTTAACGTTATGTTATCTATTTCATTCACACATTAACTCTCATTAACTCTCGTTATGTATTTTGTAATATACGTTTTACAAATTAAAGTTGTAGAATTGAATAGTTAATAAATTGATTATAACGTTAATAACCTTAACAAATTAAAGTTGTAGAATTGAATAGTGTACTCTATAATTTTCTAAAAGGATTAAAAATGATTAAGGACAATGATTACTTGGCACATTAACTCCCCAAAAGGAGTAAAAAATACATACATATATATAGATATATATATATATATACATATATATATATAGATATATGTATTTTTGGCACCTTTGGCATATATATATATATATATATATGTATTTTTGGCACCTTTGGGGAGTTAATGTGCCAAGTTTAATGAGGAGTTAAATTATTTGTAACGTTAATCAATTAGTTTAATATGCCAAATTTATATATGGAGGAACAATCCCATTAAGTTTACTTTAACTCATATCAATTATAATGTTTAAAGTTTAAACGTTAAAGTGAATAATTAAACGTTAATAATTTAAATATAAATTATTTGTAACGTTAATCATATCAATTATAACGTTATAAATTACTATACTATAACGTTAATCATCATCATCATATCAATTATTTGTATTTGGCACCTTTGGGGAGTTAATGTGCCAAGTTTAATGGGGAGTTAAATTCGGATATTAATACATTCAGTGGAGGTTACCTAACTGTGACAACCTATATATAGGATAATCTATTCCTTCAACTTAATCTCATTCTAGATCACAAACTTTATGCTATTATCTCATTTTCTAAACTCCCACTTTTCTTTTCTTTGTGGCCAAAAAAAAAACCCCACTTTTTTTAGTGCCATTCTACGCCACAACCTTTGTCCTCTCACCTCACCTCATCCTCTTCATCCTCTTTGTGCCATTCTATTCCTTCAATTGTTAAGAAGTGCACCTATGAACAGAGTGGATAGGACAAAACAAAATCTCTCTTCAACTGTAATAGAAAATAATATGGAAATGAGCATTGCTACATGACCAGAAAAATTGTCCCGAAATTTGGTCCTCCATGACGTGTTGTTACACGATTGGTTAAGCAGATTGGTCCCACCACTATTTAAGTGGGGTTTTATTACAAAACATGGGATGACCCCACATGACACATCATTTGGGATAAAATTCTAGTCAATTTTTCTGGACATTTAGAATTTTCCTATGGAAATATGTCCGGAAATATGTCCGACTTATAATGGTGAGCATCGCCATTAATTGTTAACGATATAGTTCATTACATTAATTTCAAGTATATAATATATAAAACAATTCTTAATTTCTTAATTAATTGTTAACTGTTATAGTACATTACATTAATTCCATGCAAGTAACGTTTAAATATTCAATTTTTGTATAATTTCATTGTCCCACCATTAAACGTAGCTTTTATGATGCTTTTAAAATATGAATCTTTAAAGGTTTTGCAAGATGTATTTATCCATTATAAATTCAGGTTTTGCAAGATGTAATTTTACACTATTTCTTTGCTGTACAAAATTCTTTTATTTTGTCTCGGTTTCTAAATTAGCATCGACTATAAATTTTTCTACTGGTCTAAGCCTTTGCTACCCTCTTTTATTTAGTTTCGGATACTACTTTTGAGCTTCTCTACTCCCTATAATCTAAAAAATCTAAAACAACCTTCCAATCCTATTATTCTTTTGCACAAAAAAAAAATCCTATTATTCTCTGCTCCTTTACTTATTATCCTACACACCAATCACCAACCACTCAATTTTTCCAGATTCTATATAACTATGTCAGGTGTCGTAAATCTTGAGAAACTCTGAGTTGGGGCCTAATAACTTATCTTTCAGAAGGTTGTGCAAAATTCAGCTGAAGATTTCATCCGGCTCAGCTTGAGGTTTGTCAAATATAAATTTTCAAATATATTTCTTTCAAAGTTTTAATATCAAGAAAATCTCATGTACTAACTGGTTATAAATTATTTCTCGACTCAAACACTTTCATGAAAATGGATCACGAAAGGAACTGCATCACTTCAAAAAGGTTAAGAGAATGGCGACAAATGCTGTCAGTATGCATTGGGACTCTGTCTCACTGATTTCTTAGACCATCAAGGAATCATTTATATGAAGCAATTGTTCAGCACGACTTCCAAAAAAACATTCGCAAAGTTAGAGAAATAACACGAGCAGTCACCTTGGAACCAAACATGCCATTCCGAGATCATATATACCAATTGTGTGTGAAGCGAGGCAAACAACATTGAGATCGACTTAGCCAGATCAAACCGGGAATTCTAGAGGATGATGTGACATGAATTAATTGTTCAGTGGCTCTTGAACTCATCAAAATATCTTAACATTATTATATTTAAGTATTTAAATTCGTTCCTTAAGCAATTTCTATGTCCAAAAAGTAGTAATTAGTGTCGTTCAACTTTATAGCAAATTTGAAACTCATTAGTGCTGCTTACTGTGTTTTCCTCCTTTTAACCAAATTTCACTATCAAAGAAAAGTTAACATGAACAAATATTCTATAGTGGATAAATTACAAAATGATAATTAAAATTGAAAATAATATTATTAATACGACCCGTGCATCGCACGGGACTATACCTAGTTATATTATATTATAAACTACACTAAACAGTTCTTATCATCATTTTCATCATATAATAAATAAATTATCATAATGATGTGGACAAAGATCAGAAGCAGGGGCGGCAGATCTATAGCCAATTTAGTGGGGGGTTTTTGTGTGCATTGCAAATCAGCATGTCTATATGTTTATGATTAATTTTTTGTGTGCATAATTATAAGAGGTGGTCCTGGGAGTTTCAAACTATTGTTTCCGACTTAAATATCCTTCAGGCCCTCTACTTTTCTCAAACGACCCAAATAACCTCTCTAGTTTTTTGGGATAAATAAATCTTCTATCTTTTGAATATTACCCAAGTTTGCCATTTTTAGATGGAATTTTAACAAAAGCGTTAAGTGTTTGATGTGGCTTTTTCACTTTTTATTTGAAAATCAAGACAATTCTCTATTACTTGTTTTGAATTTAAAAATTTAGAGAGCAAGTTGTCGTGATTTAAAATTTAAGAGGCAACATGTCCTTATGAAATAATTCAAGCGGCAAAAAAATGTGTCTATCAAACCGCAGCGGGTAATCTGATTTTTGTATTAAGATATTAGAGGAAAAAGGATAATCTAGTAGGAGTTTGTGGGCTTCAAAGAAATTAAAGAGAGGGTTAACTTGGACAGGAAAGTGGTTATAAATGGGCTATTTTGAAATTTATGATGGGGTTTAGCCCATCAAATTCATCATTCAATCAGGCTTAATTGAGAGCATGATAGGAACGATGATGATTTGGGGTCTAGTTGGCCCAACCTGAGCCCAAGTAACTTGAAAACGTTCCTCATGGTCATCCAACAAATAAGATGCTCCAAACGAGTTTTATCTTCATTGAAGACATGGTTTATTCTCCTCTAAATCGGCTTATGGGGGTCTTGCGAATTATAATAGTGTGGATGTGTGGAGAGGTAAATGTGCTTGGGTGTGGAGGCTTCCTATTCCTGAAAGGGTACGCTTCTTTATTTGGCTACTTCTCTTTAATTGTTTGAATACAACTGAGATTTTGGGTCGGAAAGGCATGGATGTTGTAGGCAATTGCCGACTTTGCGAGGCTAGTTTTGAGACTTCCGATCATATCTTTCGCTAATGTTCCTTCACTATTGGGATTTGGAGCTGCATTGGTAGAAGATATGGGATGCAACTTGATGATGGTTGAGATTTAGTGGAGTGGTTGTGCTCAAATATTAAGAAAAAGCATCGGGTAAGTTGCAATTTCGGTTGGAATTCTTTGTTTCCTTTATTGCTTTGGAGCATGTGGAAAGCACGTAATGAGTTGGTGTTTAATGGCAAAGTTCCATCTGCCGAGTCGATAATCTCTTATGCAGTTAAACTTGCGAGGGAGGCTGGGCAAGTGTTTTCTCCTTCTCCGAGTTTAAGGAGAGCTTTTGGTCAGATTGTGAAATGGAAGCATCCACCTGCGGGTGTTTATATTTTGAATACTGATGGCTTAAGACATCATGAGGATGGACATGCTTCAGCTGGTGGTTTAATCCGAAATACAGTTGGAGATTGGGTGATGGGCTTCATGCTTAATATTGGTATCACTAACAGTTTAGAAGCAGAGTTATGGGGCATTCGACAAGGATTGATACTTGCAAAGTAGAGAGGTTATTCTCCTTTAATTGTGGAGTTGGATGCAGCGGTTATTGTTCATTTCCTAAAGGGAACTTTGGTGGATTCCCATCCTAGTTACACTTTGATCTGGGATTGTTTGGAATTAATCAAAGGAGACTGGATTTTAGAGATTCGACATATCTACAGGGAAGGTAATCGATGTGCTGATTGTTTGGCAAGTTTGGCACATGACACTCCGTATGGGGTTACTGTTTGTATTGATCCCCCAACTCAGGTTCTTGATCTGTTGAAGGAAGACAGGCTTGGCACTGTCATGCTTAGGCCTTAGACTGCTTATTTAATTTCTTGTTCTTATGTAGCAAAAAATTTTTTCATTCAAGTCAATGAAATCCTTCATGTAGCCGAAAAAAAAAAAAATCAATCAAATCCTTCAATATTGCAATTTGCACATTTTATAATAACTAGTCCTCACTTCCCCGTGCGTTGCACGTGACTTAATCTGTTTTAAATTATATGAAGATTAAAATCTTGAGCATATTACAAATTTTGTCCTAAAGAAACCTATTATTAGAGCGGGTAAAATTTAACCCTAGTACGGGTATTCGACTCGACTGTCTGAAACCGAGCATAATCCAACCCGATTCGACCAAAAAATTCACTCAATCTGAAATCGAAATGACCTGACCCCAAATCCTTAATGACCCGAATCCGATCAACCCGAGAAATCAATCCAAAATTACCTAAATCGAGATTAATTATATTTAAATGAGCCGAATATGAAAAGACCTAAACCTGAAAATCAGAGGCTCAAACCCGAATTTATCAGAACTATATGACCTGAAACCGAGAAAGACCCAAACCCAAATGACCTGACATTTGAGCAATCCAAACCCAAACCAACCTGAAACCAAAAATTAACCGAACTCGTATAACCCAAAATTTCCTTAACCCGAAACTGAACCCAAATCCAACCCGACCAACCCATTTGTATATACATTGGGTTTTACTATCAAAGTAACTAAAGAAATTATTCCACACAAAGAAAAAATATTAACAAAGTAAAACAACAATTTAAACCCACAATTACAAGAGTTACATTTATCAAGAAAAAAATAATTATAAGTCAAATAAAATAATTACACGTTAGGGAAATAATAAATTTTAATCATAATACATTAAACTATCAAATAAAATAATGTTAAACTATCAAATAAAATAGTAAAAAAAAATTATAAAATATTGAATTTAATTAAATGAAACTAGAGATTTTAGTAGAATAAAATTGTATATTAAAAAATTTTAATATATCCAAATCTTTTAGTAAAAATAAAGTAATTATAAAGATATTAGATTTAATTGAATAAAAATATAGTTTCTAGTTGAATAAAACTATAATAGTTAAGCAATGACGTTTAAGAAATATATTTGAAAAATAAGGATATAATGGACGATTCAAAAGTTTTACAAAACTTGTACTTTTATACGTGGTACTAGTCATCACTTTCACGTGCCTTGCACGTGACCTAATATGTTTAAATTAAATTAAAATTACACGTGACCTAATATATTTAAATTAAATTAATATTAAAATCTTAAGTATACTACTAAATTTATCTAAAAGAAACCTATTATTATAGTTGGCAAAATTTCACTCAAGTACGGGTATCCGACTCGATCGCCTGAAACCAAACCTTATCCAACCCGATTCGACCAAAAAATCCGCTCAATCCGAAACTGAAATGACCCGACCTCAAATCCTTAATGACCCGAACCTGAATCAACTCGAATCAGATCAATCCGAGAAATTAAAATAAAATAATTGCACGTTAGGGAAATAATAAATTTTAATCATAATAATACATCAAACTATCAAATAGAACATGTCAATCACAATAACCTTTTAAATTAAAATGGTAAAAATAAAATAATTATATAATATTGAATTTAATTAAATGAAAATATAGTTTTAAGTAGAATAAAACTGTATACTGTATATTAAAAATTTTAATATATCCAATTTTTATTGAAAAATAGTAAAATGGTAAAAATAAAGAAATTATAAAGATATTAGATTTAATAATTGAATAAAAATAGAGCTTTTAATAGAATAAAACTACAATAGTTGAAGCAAGGGCATTTAAGAAATATATTAAAAAAATAAAAGTATAATGATCGATTCAAAAGTTTTACAAAACTCGTACTTTGACATATAGTATATATTTTATATATAGTATAGATTAGATATAGATAGATATACATATATGTTAGAAGATGGTCACATCAATCTTGGAGAAGCAAAAAGATATTGATCATCAGCGCACTTTCTCAAACAGTACTTTAGCAATGTGAAATGTGATGGTGTCTAAGTCACAGTGAGCAGCATAGTAAAAGCTCCTTGTCACTGTAAGAAATGTTTGCTTCATGTCTGAACTGATATCATCATCATCATCTGAGGAACTTTCAAGTACTAATTGAACAAGTTCTTGCATCTCGGCATCTATTTTCTGGGTTCTGATGTTGTCTGTATCAGCATCATAGCACCCATTTTCTTGCACCTGAAAATAGTTCATATAACAACAAAATGATGAGTAAAGGAACCAATTTTCTGGGTTTTGAATGCATGAATGTGAAGTAAAAGATGACAATTAACAATACCCTAAGCATGGAAATGACTGAATTAGTTAGTGGGGCATTGTGAAATGGATTATTAGCCTTTTTGCCCCTGAACTACTGCGTAAGGATGTTTTGCCCCCTAAACTTAAAGGGTAAACTGTCCTTAGCCCCATAATTCACGGGGCAAGCCAAAAAGGATAATAAGCCATTGTAAAATAATGGATTAAAGCAATCTGATAGATCAAATTTGGGAGTCATATTAGAATCTACTAAGCAGGGGAGTCTGTCAATTCATAAACAGAGATAAGGGTTTCATAATAAATCATCATCTAAAGAAACCTTTTGCTTTTGGTATTGGCAAAGCTGATGAGAAACTGAATTCGTGAGGTTGGAGAGTCGTTGGTATTTGGGATGAGACAAGAGCGAACGGCCACCGCTTAGATTTATCGTTAGCACCAATAACTCTGCTACTCCTTGGTGCCTATCACCTTCTTCAACCCACTTCATCATCCACTTTTCCCACTGTCAAAACCCAAAATTAGTAATCAAATCTCTAGAAAATACCAAATGAACACATTGGAATCATGATTACTTACAGCACGGCGAATGGTGGAGCTAATGTCACGACCATGAGCCACAAATGCATCCGATGATAAGTGATTCAGGGTCCGAAGCAAGATGTCCATCAGCTTCTCAACTGTCCTGTTCGCGTCTAAATTCCTGCAAACATTTGCATCAAATTCACATGTTATACATCAACTTTCTTCCTGATCACCCTTTATTGGACACTCCCAACTCAAGTCTTTTTTCTTTTGACTAGGTATTGGCAATAGCTTATTAGCATTTTTGCCCACTGAACTATAACGTCAATAACATTTTGCCTTTTAACTTCAAATTGTGACAACTTACACCGTGAGTTTTCAAATTCAACACCATTAGACCCCTAAACTTCCCAAATCCACAACATTTTGCCCCATTGACGGAGGGAACAAATTGTCACTATTATAGTTTAGGAGAGTTTCCTTAGCTACAATTTCAAGGGGCAAAAAGTCTAATATTAAGCCAATTGGCAATTGGCAAATCAACCTTTGCGACAATTCTACAAAACTCATCCGTTTTGAATATCAAATTTATAGTTTTACATACAAAATTTGATTGATTTACCTTCCACTTCCACTTATGTGGCTAAATTGGGCATCAACAACACTTGTGAAGACTTGGACAAATGCTTTTCTCTGCTCATGATCAGTAGGTTTCATTTCATTGTCAAAAGAAGAAGCGATTGTCTCAACCAAGAAGGCAGTCTTGACCCATGCCAACCGCTCTTTTGACCTTTCTGGCTCGAATATGCTGGCTGCTGCTATGAAATAAGTCAATACAAGGGATCTTCTAGTCACCCCAAAATCATCCAAATTCATTTCCAAGTACCACCTGCACTTATACACATCAAATGCATGATTATATGATTATTTTATTGGTCTATATGATCTGATTCGAATAATTTGAGAGTTGAATCAAGTCAAATTATGTCAAACATATAATTAATTAATTTCTTTGAGAGAGTGGAGATAATTGGGTCTGACCAATCTAATAATCCACTTTTTCTAGGAAATTGCTACCATAATTTAGCAACCAGAAGAAGAGATGATGGCGTTGCGTTGCTTACTTTTGCATACTATCCCATTCCCTCTGATGTAAAGCTTGGCAATTATTGTAGTCTAGTTTTGCAAGCTCAAGGTACACATTATTGCTCACATACTCCATTCTGCATCAAAATCTCATTGGTTAGAAAGACCTAGTATATTGCAGCAATTCATTAGTCCTTTAAATTGGATTTGGCTCCTCTCCAGTTCTTTTTTTAGATTGGAGAGGCCAATGCATCTTTAGATCTTGGATTGCCGATTTGGGGCTCTGTGGCTGGGTTTTTTTTTTTTTTTTTTTAAATTATGCAAGATCTAAAGATGGACTGACCTCTCTAGTCCAAAAAAGGATTGGAGAGAAGTCAGATCCCTTTGAATCAAACTATATAATATAAAAATTCTTCGCATAAGATAATTAAGTGGCCAGCAGAAGTTGAGATAGCGGGTGTAAAAGTTCCAATGCAACTTGATAATACTATATTTTAGCTTTTTAATTAGTAACCATAAATGAGAAATTTGATAACCAAAACTACCAAGAATGTAAGGTTATTGAATTAGTTTATAGTAGTATTATGTCTTTTTTCATGATCATTAGCGATTTTTTTTAAACCTTAAATAAGATCATTACTTTTTCGTTATGTTATTTTAGATCACACTGATCATTCATTAATTTGGTAGAGTATTAGCGAGATATCAATTTTAATTTTGTCTCAACTTGCCAAAGATATGCATATATAGCATATAAATTTAATTTCTCTATCAAAAAAAAAAAAGAAGGAATGACATATGAATTACTAATTAGGAACCAGTTTTGTACACCTAATTTTATAGTTCCGCATATTGCATTAAGTTTAGTTATAACCTTATACAAATTTGACTTACAGGTCCGGGTGTGTTTGGTTGAATTATGAGATTTATTTTGCAGAGATTAAAATGGTGAAATTAGGTATTATGATGTGATATCTGAATAACAATAATAAGAATAAAATTTGTTGAAAATATTCATGAAACACTAAGATTGAATAACTTATACATATAAAATAAAATAATAAAATAAAACTCCTAATTCTATATATAAGGACTTTGACTAACCATCAATATATATATTAATAAATTAAGCTCACTATTTTTTAACCCTAAATATCTCTTTAATTATTCACTACAACTTTTTTAATAATCTTAGATTAAAAAATTAATATCATTCACCATTGATAAAGTTACTAAGCATGTAAGGTTGCTAAATTACTTGATAGCTTAGCTTTTAGTATCCATAAATAAGAAATTTGATAATCAAATTATTAAGTGTAAGGTTATTGGATTAGTTGATAGTAGTATTATGCTTTTTTTTTTTTATCATCATTGTAGATTTTTTTTATAACCTTAAATAAGAAAAATTGGTAGTACTATTGATGAAAGTTTGCCAAATCTATTTTAATAACTATAAATAAGAAATATGATAACTAAAATTACAAAAAAAATATTGAAGGTTATTGAATTAGTTGATATTAATGGATTAATTAGGATTAAGTGATATTAATGGGTTTTTGGTGCAATTAGAATATAGTAGTAGCATTCAAAACTTATCTGATAGCATTATAGTTATTTTGATAACATTTTAAACAGTTTTAAGTCATTTTCAAGCAAGAAAATTCATAATATTTATTTTTTTTATCAAAAGTTGCTAAAATCATCCAAGAGCGCTATTAAGTTTGTGGAAAGTATAATAGCTATTTTAATAACTTTTATAACTTTTTTTTAGTAATTTTAGATTTAGATTAAGTAACATTCATAATTGACAAAAATTATTAAAAGTAATAAAAACATAAGGCTTTTTATAATCTTCACAACTATTTTACTAATCTTAGATATGAAAATTGATAATCCTAATTAAATTGATGAAATCCTACTAAATTTATTAAAGATATTAGGTTACTAAATTACCTTATAATACTATAACATATTTTATAACCTTTATAATTTTTTTAGCAACCTTAATTAAAGAAGAACATTGGCAAATGTCATTATTGATAAAAGGCTACTAAGATATTATTAAGTTACTAATATTATTGTCATCATAAATTTTTTGTATTATTTATGAATTTAATTATTGAAAGGATGCTACCACTTAATGTGCGTTGTATTGTGGGATAGCCTAGCAGAGGCAGAATGTAAAACAATTGAAAACTTGAACAAAGATTTCTCAATGTTGATTGTGGCTTTATCTATGTCAAATGAAGATTATATATTTTTTTTATCTTATACTACAAATTAATATATGATTTATTATATTTATTTAATATATGATTTATAAATTATTAACACACGTGCAGCGCACGTGCATTAGCTAGTATATAGTATATATATAATAGGAAAATTATATAATACACTGTCAGTGGAGTTTAGCAAACTACACATGCAGGGTTTAAATGTTGACATGTGTCCTTTAGACAATAGTTTAGAATTTTAAAAACAAAATTAATCTATACTATATATAAAAGTACGAGTTTTGTAAAACTTTTGAATCGACGATTGTAACCTTATTTTTCGAATATATTTCCTAAAATGCCATTACTTAAACTATTATAATTTTATTCTACTTAAAACTCTATTTTTATATAGTTAAATCTAATATCTTTATAATTACTTTATTTTTACCATTTTACTATTTTTCATTAAAAACTTGGATATATTAAAAGTTTTTAACATATCGTTTCATTCTACTAAAAACTCTATTTTCATTTAATCAAATTCAATATTTTTATAATTAATTTTTTACCATTTTAATTTAAAAGGTTATTGTGATTGACCTGTTTTTATTTGATAGTTTAATATATTAAGATTAAAATTTATCATTTTCTAAGATGCAATTATTTTATTTTATTTATAATTAATTTCAATTATTGCTAGATAAATGTAACCTTTGCTGTGGGTTTAAATTTGCTATTTACTTTCTTAATATTTTTCTTTATGTGGAATTATTTATTTTGTTCCTATGGTAGTAAAACTCTATGTATATACAAATGGACGAGTCGAGTATTTGGGTTTGGTTATTTGGGTTAGGTCAGTTTCGGATCAAGGAAATTTTGGGTCATACGAGTTCGGTTAATTTTCGGTTTCAGGTTGGGTTGAGTTCAGATCATTCAAATGTCAGGTCATTTAGGTTTGAGTCAATTATGGTTTGAGTCTTTTTAATTGACGGTTCATATAATTCAGATGTTTCAAGTTTGATCTTTGAATTTTCGGCTTCGGTTCTTTTTGGATTCGGATCATTTAATAAATATAATTAATTTCATTTCGGGTTAATCTCTCGGGGTTGATCAGGTTCGGGTAATTTTGGGCCTGGGTCATTTCAGGTTTGGATCAGTGAGGATTCGGGTCTTTTCAGTTTCGGGATTGAGCAAATTTTTTGATCAAATATGGTCGGATTTAGTTTGGTTTCGAGTACCGGCACTCGGGTCAAATTTTGCCAGATAGTATTCTTTAAAAATTAGTAGGTTGCTTAAGATTTTAATTTTCATTTATTTTAAACATATTGGATCACGTGCGAAACACATGCAAGTAATGACTAGTTAAAAAAATGGGTATGTGTTAACTCTTTACCACGTTTGTGGAGTCCAGATTTTACATTCATAAGGTTGACATTTGTTTAGGGAATAATTTTTGATATTAAATACAAAATTAATTAAAGAATGAAAAAATAAAAAAGAGAATGATAAAAGCTAAGCTACCTGTAAAGAGTCTTTCCGATCCATACGTCATCCTCTCCTCCATACTGTTCTATGTAAAATCTGGTTTCCACTCTTGGCAAGCTTGCATACCATGGAATCTTCAATGCGAACCCAACCTGTTAATATAATAATTAACATTAAAAATTGATTAATTTAATTTCGGACCACATTAAGCATCAATGGCATGTTTTATAAATTTCTCTAATTAAAAGATAATATATGTAAACAAAATATTGCTATATATAAAGGGTGTGCCCCCATGACAAAATTTAACTTATATATATATATATATATATATATATATTTCACCCGTAATTTGTTCATTCTAGCTCTTAAAAGGATGGTGGGATCATGCACTTACTAAAGAACAACATGAAGAAATATTAAAAGCTATTAAAAGAGATGACCAAGGAAGAGTCATTTATGATGATGAAGGAAAGAGTACAGTTTGGAGATATATATAATTTTTGCAAAAATAATTCACTTTGATTATTGTCTGCAAGAAATATATATATATATATATTTTGCAGGAGATATTTGATTAAAATGGATATATTAATTTTTGATTAATAAGAAAGTTCCATTTATCAAATTCATAATCATAACTCCATGAAACAATCCAGTAGATATTTAATTTAGTGAAAAAATGGATGGTTTGGTAAAGGTGTTTTTGATCTGGCTCAGGTTGGTATTTGTCAAAAAATTTGGACCAAAGGTCTCTCATTTTTGGGGGTAAAATTTCAGGTGATGGTCCATACCAGGTCCACCATTTTTGAAACCAATTGGGGAATTTGTATTGGGATCCATTTTTGAAGTATATGAGCCAGGAATGCCGCATATGTTTGTTATTCATTTGAAATGCTACATACCAGGCGGTAATATAATCCCAATATGAAAAATGGGGGCAATGGTTTATTTTTGTGGAGAATGAGGTTGGGAATTTTAGCAAGCCTGATGGATTTTTGGTCTGAGGACTTTAATAATTTGGGCTGTGGAATGGGTGATAAAATTTGGATCTTTAGAATCAGTATAATGTTTGAAATTTACTGATTCTGTTTGTATCAAAATGTTTGTGTAAAATTCATGTGTTTTTGCCACATGTTGGGGAACAAAATGTTGATCATTAAAAATTTGCTTTGCCAAAATGTGTGGAGGTTTTTTAGAAGGGTTAAAATCATCTTCCACCACACAGATGTATTCCACATTTTTATTTTGGAAATACTGTGAACTTTTTGGATTTTGAGAAATTGCAATTTGTTTCGGAAAAATTTCTTGAAGAGATAATTGTTTTGAAACATTTGAGAGAGATTTTGGTTTATGCAAAACAATCTCTTTATTTTTTGAAATTTTTGCAGCTTCAGCACTAATCCTTTGAAAAGGACTGTCATCCTTCATTTGTGATAGCGCTAATGCCACTTCTGGAGATTGAGAAAGGTTCTCAACCCATTTTTGATTTGAGATGTAATCTCATTTGGGTCCTGTGCATCCTGGAATGATGGACCAGTTGATGATTTTGATGAAGAAGTATCTTCATTTGCTTCTTGGAAGATTTCGGACCATGATTTAATTTGTTTTGTTGAAATTTGGTTTTGGGTTGATGTTTCTTTCATCTTCCCTTTGCCTTTATCTCTCAGTTTGGGGGGCATGTTGCAAAAATTCTCTGGTGAGGAAATCGGGTAAAGAATTAGATTCTCCCTTAATATATTCAATTTCGAAATCAAATATGCTTAAAATAGCCTGCCATCTTGCAAAAATTTGTTTGGAAGCAATATTTTGAACATCTTTTTGTAAAACTTCTTTTGCTGATTTGCAGTCAATTCTCAAGAGGAATTTTTGATTTAATAAATCACTTTGAAATTTGGTAATACATAAAACAATCGACAAAATTTCTTTTTTAATGGTACTATAATTTTGCTGAGTTGGATTCCAGTGCCTAGAGGTAAACTGTACTATTTGTTCCTTGCCATTTTTTACTTCTTTTAAGATTCCTCCATATCCTATTTCTGAAGTATCTGTTTCGACTATTTTTGGGCATGATGGGTTTGCTAAATGTATGATTTGTTTTTTAATTTGGGATACAATATTGGTATGGACATCAGTCCATGGTTGTGGTTTCTTTTTTAATCTATCATACAATGGTTTACATAATTTGCTAAGTCCTGGATAAAAATCTATGACATAATTTAGGCTTTCTAGAAATCTTTGTAGTTGGATTTTGTCCAAGATTTTGTTTGGAAATTTGCTAGCAAATTCTATGGATCTTTCTATTGGGGTAGTGGTGCCTTGAGTAATATAGTGGCCTAAAAATCTAATTTTTGTTTGAAATAGACTCATTTTGGATTTGGAAATAACTAAACCATTGTTCTTGATAATTTTAATAAAAATATGTAAATGTTTGAAATGTTTATCCAAGTTTTCCGAGAAAACTAAGACATCATCTATATAAACAATTGTAAATTGAGAGTATGGATTGAAAATATCATTCATTATTCTTTGGAATTCAGAAGGAGCATTTTTTAATCCAAACGGCATTACATTCCATTCGTATTGTCCAAATGGAACTGTGAAAGTTGTTTTATATCTTTCTTCTTCTTTGATCTGGATTTGCCAAAATCCTGATTTCATATCAAATTTTGAAAAAATGTTTGCATTACAAAGTTTTTGTAATAGATCTTTTTTATTAGGTATTGGGTACCTAATCCATTATAATGCCTGATTCAAAGGTTTATAATTAATAACTAATCTTGGTGTTCCTCTTTCTATTTCTGCATTTTTTATAACATAGAAAGCTGAACAACTCCAGGGAGAGCTACTCTTTCTTATTAATTTTTTGTTTAAAAGATCCTGAATTTCTTTCTTACAGAATTCTTCCATTTCTTTATTCATTTGAATTGGTCTTGCTTTTGTAGGAATTTGTCTTTCATCAAAGTTATTTTCATAAGGTAATGTTACTTCATGTTTCTTTCTATCCCAAAATGCGTTGGGAATATCTGAACATATGGATGATTCTATTTCTTCTTTTATTTGATTGATTCTTTTTGTAATCTCTCTTTTTTGTAATTGTTCATTTAATTTTTTAAAACTTATTTCTTCTTGTAGAAAAGAGATTTGTTTATGTTTACAGTTTATCAGGTTGTTTATTTGACTATTGTGAATGGATAAGGATTTTAATAAATTAAGATTCCTTATTTTGGGTTTTTCTAAGAAAGGAAATTCAACTTTTGTGTTTAAAACCTAAAATAATTGAGTGATCTGTAACTTTATAAGGTTTAAGTAATGAAATGAATGGTGTTCCTAAGATAACATCTTGAGTGATATCTTTGACCATTAAAAAACATGTTTGATATTTAATTCCTTTATTACAGATTTCCGCATTAGGGATTTTGTAAGTAATTTTTAATCTTTTACCATTTGCTGCCTTAAGGCTTTCAGAGGTTTTATCATAATTTTTTGTTGGAATCATTCCTTCTCTTATACAATTTTGATCAGCTCCTGTATCGAAAAGAGCTATCATCTGTATGGAGAATTCATTTTTTATTACTAAATTTATTTTTATTAAATATCTTTGGATTGAAACTTCTGTAAGTACCATCATATATTCTTGTGTTTTTTCTTCTGTTTCAGGATCAGGCTCTTCTGTAGAAGAGGTTTCATGCCAATCTTCATTCTTTAAGTCTTGGATGTGTTTTTTCATTTGTTGTTGTTCATTCTTTAAATGTGAAAGTTCTTTTTTGATTTCTTTTATTTCCATTTGTAATTCTGAATTTGTAATTTGCCTAGGTTTTGTATTTTCATATCTATTAAAAATTATTTCTTGTAAATTATACATTTGTGAAGGATTAGAAACTACTTCTTTTTCTTTATTGTTTTTTAATGAATTTTTTAATTTTAGTAAATATTCTCGTTTAAGATCTGGGTCTTGAATTTTATCGATAACTTCTATTATAAATTCTTGATCTTTTGTTAATATGTTTATTGAAGATTCTTCTTTAGAAGATTCTGATGTTGAATGTAATTCATCAATTTGTAAATCTTCTGATTCTGTTGTTGTATCTTGGTCAGAAGACGTAGATTCTAAAAGGATTTCATTAATTTTTTGTTCAATATCTTCATCTAGATTTAAATTATTAATTTTTCTCTTAATCTTACAGTATTTCGAAATATGTCCAGGTTTTCCACATCGGTAACATTTTATTATTTTGTCTGGTTTATTAAGAGATTCTTGTTGTTTCTTTACTTTCCTATATTTTTTGTATTTTGGTTTTTATAATATTCGGGGATATTATTCTTTTTTCTTGTTTTGGCTTAGATGGACAACAAGTTTTTGAAAAAGATACTCATCTTTGATGTCAAATTGACGACAGAATGATCCTAATTCTTTTTGCAAATATATCTTTCTTTTTTAGTTGTTTTTGTAATTTTAAATCTTGACATACTTTTAATCCTTCCTTTTGGGTAAAACTGATTAATTCTCCATATGTGAGTTTTTCATAAGGAATTATTCCTTTATAATTTTCTCTAATTTGATTTCTGACCTTTTCTCCTAAGAGATTAGGAAGTCCTGCTAGAAATTTTTCTTTCCAAAAAGGTTGTTGGTTGTCAGGTCTTTGCATTACTCTAGTCATAAAAACATCTTTATACCATTTGAAATCTGTTAATTTTTTACATTTTAAGTTTGATAATAATTCTGAATTTCTATCTTTAAGGTGAGATGGATCACCTATAAAATGTTTTGAAATTGAGAAAATCAGGGTTGCAACTGCATCCTGAATTTCTTTTCCTTCATCATCATAAATGACTCTTCCTTGGTCATCTCTTTTGATAGCTTTTAATATTTCTTCATGTTGTTCTTTAGTAAGTGCATGATCCCACCATCCTTTTAACTGACCAGTAAATCGGGCTACTAAAAGATTGGCTATAGCTTGATCACTAATTAGACCATTTTGATTTTGTGTTTTATAAACATTGGAAACCATTGTCATTTGTTGTAATAGATTGAGAATGTTATATTCAGACATGCCATCAATATTCCATTCATATATAGTATTAGCATTATATTTATTTTGAAAAACTGGTTTTTCCTCAATATTGAGGTCTGGTGCAGTTGTTTTTGGATAATATAATTTTTTAGGTTCTCTCCAATTCATTTTATTAATTTGATTATCTTCAGACTGTTCGTTCTCAGATTGGGAAGCTTGGTCTAATGTATTTATTGAATTTTGTGTTTGTATAGGAGTATCTGGGGATATAAGCTCAGATCCTAAAGCATTGAGTCTATCTTGTATTTCATTTAAAAATGTTTTTTGAAGATTTTTTGGATTTTGGAAATTTTTTGGAATTTCATAGGGTGTAAATATTGGTTCCGTTGAGGATTCTTTAATATTTTCTTTTATTATGTGTCTTTTTGGATGTGATGCAATTAAGTCTTCGATATGATCCAATTGTTTTCCTATAGAATGAAGATTCAGATTTGTAAAATTATTTTGTTCAAGAATCAATTTAATATCTTTTGATGAGATTTGTTCTCCTGCATCAGGACTTCTCATTTTCAAAGGACTTGCTTTTATTCCAAAACTTTTGTGGTTGTATTGGATTTCCGTTAGAGGAGGGTGTTGAGATTCAATTTCTCCTCTAGTAGTTTGCCATTTGTTATTATTTTTTATCATATTAATAGAGTTTAAATAATATTCGTTGAACCATTTGAAAAATTCTATATTGATTCTATGGTTATTCATAAACTCATAATATTTTTGAAGAATTTCTTCCTTTTCATTTCCATAATTTTTAAAATATTCTTCTCTTAAAACTTTGTTTTTATTTGAGTAGAAATGTTTTCTACACCATTCCTTGTTGATCTCAAAAGGTTTTTGTATAACGTAAATTTCTGATTCTTCCTCTATTTTTACATTATTAGTCATTGAAGAATAAGTTGGTGACATGACTGGTGAATCATGAGGGCTTTCTGTTTGCCTAGCATAAATAGTTTGGGCTATTTTTGAGGAGTTATTAATTCCTTGTAAATTAGTCCTAAACGGTACCGAAGGTGTGGATTCTCTAGCTGTTCTAAACTCATGTTGTTGGGTATTCGCAAATGATATTGTTATTGAGGAGACAGATGTCCTAGCTGTTTTGAAATCTTGTTGTTGGCTATCAGTAATAGACTCTTCTTCTATATTTAATCCTTGGAATGCTGAACTTGAACTAGCTATATCAAAAGAATATCTCGGAGGTAGTCTTTTTGGTCTATTGAAGACTAATTCTACTGTGCCATCCTGATGTTGAGAGATTTCTCTTAATGAATTATTCCTAACTGGAATTGGTTCTATTGGATCAGTAGCACCTTCTAATTTCCATCT
The DNA here is from genome assembly GCA_001974805.1 of Corchorus capsularis. Lineage (NCBI taxonomy): Eukaryota > Viridiplantae > Streptophyta > Magnoliopsida > Malvales > Malvaceae > Corchorus > Corchorus capsularis. Next base: position 65,460 of record AWWV01007365.1, read on the forward strand.
TTCAGGCAGATTAACTTCATGCCATTGGATAGTCTTGGGTATCACAGTATGGGCTCTTGTAGTGTCAGTCTCTGTTAAAAGAGTAGTTTCTCCTTTTGGGCTTTGTAATAAAGCTTTAGTGTTAACTACGGAATACATTGCTTTAAAGTGTAACCTGTAAACTAGGGTTAAAACTTCAGATCCTGAAAGCATTTTGTAATTGTGGGTATGAATTTGAAGAGTTAATGACCTTAAAATATTCTTGTCTGTTAAAGATACCATAAAATTTGGATAGCAATTGAAATGTATTGGTCCTGTACAAAGACTTGTTTCTATTGTTCCTAATAAAGAATCATTAAACATAATGTGTCTTTCATCTCTTAAGACAATTAAGATTGAGGTATTTTTTGTTGCTTCTACACTAAGGGGTTTTACACCTACTTGGACTAATCCAAAATGAATATATTTGTATTTTTGCTCTTTAAGTTTATTAATGAGTGTTTTATCAAGTAATTGAATAGTTTGGTATTCTTTTTGGATAGGAAGACTCTTTTCTTTTGTTTTTATAATGTAATTACAGAAAGCATTAAAATTCTCAAAAGTTGTTTTCTTGTATATTTGATTTATTGGGACAATAGGAATGTTCCAATTGTCAAATCTTTAGGGAACATTTTCATAATGTTCTTCTTGTTCATTAACCGTTTGAGAGGCTTGGTCTGAATCTTGGGATTTAATGGAAACTGAACTTGCAGAAGAGTTGGTTCTCCTAAGAAATGGTAACATATTTTATTTTCTATTTTCTTACTAAATGGGAGTTCTACTATCAATATTATCAAAAATTACTAGAATTACCTACAGGGATACTAAGTCTACTTTTGCCTAACCCATGGCTTTTCAGACTCTTGTATCAAAACTCAGCAATTATAGCAAAATTTTTTAATAAAGATAGTTATACCAATAATTAGAAAATGAAAACAAAATAATGTTTCAAAATCTTAGAATTACCTGCTCCTCAATATATATATATATATATATATATCTATCGTATAGATAGTGCTAGTTATCTTAGCCTTTGTTTAGAATAATTTTAAGATTTTGAGTACTATAAAAATTGAAACAATTTGGAGAAAAGAAGTAAAGTTTGGGTAAAGTTTGGAGAATATAATTGGAAGAAAGTATGGAGATCTTTTATTTCTTTGTATGAAATTTTAGCCTGCCTCTTACATTTGATTCTGGAGCTTTTATAGAGGGAGAGCTCCGTCACTCAATACAATTTCAATACAATAATTCTACTTTGTACTATTTGCATTATTGGAGACAATTTCTGCAGAGATTCTTCATGATAACTTTGCAGACCTTCATAATTTGGCTTTCTCTTCATCCAATGAGTCAGCTTTGCATTATT
>AWWV01007366.1:0-13876 GCA_001974805.1 Corchorus capsularis
TGTTCTCATGTTTTGTGTTTGGTTGGGAGGAGGGGTTAGAAGGAGTTTTTTTTGTATATTTTACCAATTACCCTTATGTATAGGAAGTAAGTAATAATATAATTTTTTTATACATTTTATTATTTCTCCTAGGATACTTTCTAATTTATTATGTCTAAAAATAAACTTCAAATGTGTGCCAAAAAAAACTTCAATATAACATAATAATTTATAATTGAAATATAAATTTCATCTTAATAATATGGAACATAATTTCCATCTTTTAGCCAAAAAAAAATATAATAGCATCAATATAAAATATAATTTCCATCCTGACATATAATATATTAATAAGAAATTAATAAGGTTAATTTTCACAAGGTTAATTACATTAATGTTATGAGGGCAATTTTGCCAATAAATTTTTGGACCAACAACCACCCCTCCAAACTCCCCCAATTTGGAGGAGTCCAATATAAGGGGTTTGGTTTGGAGGAGTTTTAATGGCTCTTCCAAACCCCTTCCAAAGCCTCACCCCTCCAACCAAACAAAGACCCACCCCTCCAAAACCCACCACACCTCTCCACACCCTTGCAACCAAACAAAGGCTTAATCGTGCGTGAGTGCTTCGTGTAAAAGTCCCGTTAATTCGATGATGACTCTTGTTTGAATTACTAGCTTTTTTGAAGTGGCAAAATTTGGGCTAATTGCTCAAATAAGGTCTTGATCTTTTAATTTGGCCAAATAAGGGTATAACGTTTGTCAAAATGCTCAAACAAGAACTTGATCTTCTAATTTGGCCAAATAAGGGCCTAACATTTGCCAAAATGCTCAAATAAGGGCCCGACATAAAAAATTCTCACGTGTAATCCAAACTGACACCGGATCCTTATCTGAGCATTTTCAATAACGTTAAACCCTTATTTGGTCAAATTAAAAGATCGGGTCCTTATTTGAGCATTTTCGATAATGTTAGGCCCTCATTTGGCCAAATTAAAAGATCAGGCCCTTATTTGATCATTTTGTCAAACGTTAGGCCCTTATTTGAACAATTAACCATGTTTGAGCATGTTTAAGTACTAATGCCATTTGGAAAACCGATGTGGCAAAAGATGTTAATTCGATGCCTGTTTGGTAGAGGTGGCAAACGGGTGGGTCAGGTTGGGTTCGGGCTCGGGTCATCGGGTTCGAGCTATTTTCGGATTCGGGTTTAAGTCGGGTTCGGGTTGAATTTGGGTCAGGTCAATTCGGGTTCGGGTTGAATTTGGGTCAGGTCAATTCGAATTCGGATTCAGTTTGAGTTTTAGCCAGATCATTTACCCTTTTTATCCGAATGAATAATGTCATTACCTTTTCTAAATTTTATGTGCAATTTATTAATTACCTTTTAAACATACTCATATGAAAAACTATAGGTCATAAATGAAATTTTCATAAACTTTCGGATTCGGGTTCGGGTTTTTTCAGGTTCTGATTTTTTCGGGTTTGAGCTTTTTCGGGTTCGGGTTTTTTCGGGTTCAGGTTCAGGCGGGTTCGAGTATTTGACTTTTTCTAGTCAATCGGGTTCAGATCAGGTTCGGGTTCGGGTTTTCGGGTGGATTTTTCTCGGATCGGGTTCATTTTGCTACCTCTACTGTTTGGTCGGACTCGGGATGTAACTGGGTTACTTGACAAGAGTTCGACCTTGTCGCTTTTACATGTAAATTTTAGGCCCCCAAACTATGTGCGTGGAAGAAAACAACAAGAGAAAAAGAGAATGATGAGATTTCTCCACTAAATTTGTACTAATTGTTGTAACTTCGGATATCCTAGGAATTAACCAAACAAATAATTAAAGCGAAAAAAAACAAATCAAATTTTCTTGTGGACCTATGCCACAAATCTGCACTATCAAATCAATTAATTACAATCATCAATCATAACAATCTTTTTCGCAAACTCTCAATCTAATTAACCCAACATGGGTGATTCTCTCACAATAACATAAAAAGCTATCACAACTTTTTCTCTCTCTCAATCTGACAGATTCTCTGTCACACACAAAAAACTAAACAGAAACTACTTATTTATACTAACACAAACTTGGACTCCAAGAATCCCTTTCCTATTAGGATTCTTGTCCACCAATCAAAAAATCTCTAGAAAAATTCCAAACAAATCTAATTAGAAATTGAGGCAAAAATCTTAACAATCTCCACCTTGACTCAAATTCCTTCATCAAAACTTAATTGCTCCACCCTTTAACCAAATCTGCAAAAGTAACTTTCTTCTTTGTTGGCAAATCCACATCTTTCTTCTCAATTTGATGTGAAGATACCGATCCATCTCCTCTAATTGTGCTTCCAATCAACTCATACAAATTCTTCGAATTCTTCACTCCTTTCATCACAATCATCGAACCTTTGGTGATCTTCAAGCCTCCACCTCGGCAAGAATATCCATAACCCAAGCTATCCAACTTTCCAAGCGAAATCAAATTCCTTGTAAATTTTGGAACATACCTTACGTTCCCAAGCATCTTGACACTTCCATCATGCAAACGAAGTTTCACACTCCCAATGCCTTAAATTTTTTCTTCACCATTATTAGCCATGTAAACAGGCTTATCACACTTTTCAAGCTTCAAAAATCATTCTTTCTTTGTGCAAATATGTTCAGAACAAGCAGAATCAAACACCCACATATCTCTAGTGTCTTTCTTTTCTTCTTGTACCATCAAAACAACAGTTTCTTCATCAGAATATTCCTCACTATCAGCAGCTGCAGCAACATTAACACCACCCTTATTCTTCTCTTTAGATTTCATGAAATCCCCCAAATCTTCCATTAACTTCTTACAGTAGGCTTTTATGTGCCCCATCTCATGACAATAATAGCACTCCTTGCTACTCATATCTACCCTTGGCCTCGAACTTGATCTTCCTCTTTCATTAAATCTACCTTTTGATCTTGCATCATTCTTATAATCTCTTCCATTAGTCCTTCCACGCTCCACCGTGAGAGCACCATTCTCTTCATCCTTCTTTTCAGTTTCTTTCAATCTATCATATTCAAAAATTGCAGAAGTCACATCTTACAAGCTCAGGGTTCTTCTACCAACTATCAAAGCTCTAGTCACAGGATCATACTTGTCGGTAAGAGAATTAATTAACAAAACTGCTTTATCAACCTCTTTCATGACTTCATCAACACTTGCCAGCTGAGTAACCAATTTATTGAACTCGTTTAGGTGTGCCCTTAAACTTGTTCCCACCTTCATCTTCAACCCAAATAATTCTCTTTTCAAACACAACATGTTAGTAATCGATTTTGACATATAAATCGACTCCAACTTATCCATCAACTCCTTTGGGGTTTTCACATCTAACACATCATACTTAATTTCAGTAGTAAGAGACAAACAAATTGTACTTACCGCTTTTCGTTGAATATCTTTCCACCTGTTGTCATCCATCGCTGAAGGCTTATCAGCTTCAAGCGCATCTCTCAATCCTTGTTGTACTAATACATCCGTTACCGTACTCTGCCACATCTAAAAACTGTTAGTTCCATTAAACTTCTCAATCTCAAACTTCAAAGCTGATCCGCTGCTGGTGTCTGCCATCTTCGATCAACCAAGCTCTGATACCACTTGTTGTAACTTCGGATATCCCAGGAATTAACCAAACAAATAATTAAAGCGAACAAAAAAACAAATCAAATTTTCTTGTGGACCTATGCCACAAATCTGCACTATCAAATCAATTAATTACAATCATCAATCATAACAATCTTTCTCGCAAACTCTCAATCTAATCAACCCAACATGAGTGATTCTCTCACAATAACATAAAAAGCTATCACAACTTTCTCTCTCTCTCAATCTGACAGATTCTCTCTCACACACAAAAAACTAAACAGAAACTGCTTGTTTATACTAACACAAACTTGGACTCCAAGAATCCCTTTCCTATTAGGATTCTTGTCCACCAATCAAAAAATCTCTAGAAAAATCCTAAACCAAATCTAATTAGGAATTGAGGCAAAAATCCTAACACTAATAACTACAACTATTACCAAGTGGAAAGATAGGGTATATAAGATTTAGAGAATAATTTCAATTATTAAAGTGTATAAAAGTTATAGAAATTTGCTACATGTCCCGTCCCTTTGCTTCAGAAAATACTCTCTTCTGACATGTTTATCACACGTTAGCCCACGTGTTATCACTTTACTGATCATCTCAACATATGCGTTATAAATTTTAATTTTTATAACCTTTAATATAAAATTTTAATTTGGATTAAACTTAACTTAGTGAAGTAATTATATATTTTATTTCTAAAACCCTATAACATTAAGTTATTAATTATGGAATTTACCTTAACATAACAATAAAATTTTAATTTGGGGTTAAATTTAGTGAAATTAAGGCTAAATTTAATAAAAAATGAAAATAGAAAAAAAAAAAAGAAGGCGGGAGCGTAAGAGGTGAGGCAAAAGGAATTATTCAAACTTATAATAAGTGGCTAAACTTTTGAAAAATAACTCATCATCATAAATTAGATACCAATAATTACATTGGCAATTAATTAAAAAAAAAATAAGAAACTAATATTTATGTACCAAAAAAAATTATAAGAAACTAATTTAATCAAGAAAATTTGGACGACATGATATTACCTCACCAGGTAAATCTTTGGTAATGATCCATTTGTCGAAAAGTTGTCCCGAAGCTTGTTTTTCTCTTAAGAAATTGGATGAAAACCGCTTGGCATCTTCAAGAATCTTGTCTCCGGGGAACATCACCTGGGAAGCCCTGAACAGGTTGAAAATCCCTGTTATGGCTTGGTTTGACTGTCCCTCAAAGCAGAAGAACTCCCCTCCTTTCTCAAAATGTCGTAAAACGTCTGTTTCAACATATAAAATTCCATTTTTGGCCAAAAAGAAAAACATATAAAATTCCAAGAATATTTCAGGTAATATTAAAAATAAAATTCAATTTTTCAGAGTAAAGTGGTCCCATATACATAAGCAATTACTATATGTATATACCAGCAGAAACCTCGTATCCATGTAATCTTAGTATTCTGAATCCCATGGCTGTATCGTCAATGTCATGAACCCTCGAATTTCTTGCCCAACAAATTCCATCTTCGGTCCAATATCTGAAAATATAACAAAAATAAAACCTCTTTGATCAGTTCGAAATTGGGAAAAGTTTCCTTCGTGTCTTTATAATTGAGTGGCCCATACGTACCTATAAACATAATCTAGGCATTCTTTAATTTCAGGCTGGAAATATCTTGAAATTCCAAGGCGTTGCAAGCGGTCGACAGACCAAATATGTTCGAACAGGTCAACCGGGTAGACACTTGGGACTATATGAATGAATTAAAATAAGGCAGCAAAATTAGCATTAAATGTTTTCTCCCACCAAATATAGCCTAAGATTTTGCCAATAATATTGAAACGACAAAAGGCAAGTACTTTACCTCCTCCATTGAATCTTTGAACGGTTTTGTTTAAAAATGCGAGACAATTCTCATCTTTGGTTTGCATGAATGCGAAGGCAGTAGAGGATGGAGAGAACAAGAATGACCCATCTTTGAATTGCAACTTCAAAAGCTTCTCCCAGTCCAACCCTGGCATTCCTTCCAGGCTATGGAGTAGTGTTGTGGGCACATTGTGCAGTATTTCCTTCGGTATCCTATCCCACACACATCATTATTACCATTACACATTTTGTTTTTGGTAAAAAAAAGTTTAGGTAAGAGGAGGTTGTCCCCGTACAGGATCAGGGCATGCCACAAGTTTCAGAGAGGACTTACAATGGTACTGACGCAGCGTATAAACATGAACAAGAAATTCCAAGATCAACTTGGTTGAATTTCAATTCAAAATTGAATGAAAATTCCCAAAGTTTGTAAAACTGATCAACTAACATAAAACTAGGGTTTACAAATCTTAAATACCCTAGAAAAGACCCCAAACGCAAGGCCCATTTTAACAAAGTCAAAACTAATAAAATAAACTAGAAAAAAAATGCAAAAGTTAAAAAGTTTGCAAGTGACCCGCTAGTGGGTGACCCTGCACGGCCCTGGGCGACTCCAGATGCTCCTTTTCTGATTGCGAACCTTTTTCTGATGCCAAGCCTCGTCTTAGCTTGTGACGCTCCTTAGCTTGTGACGATCCCAAGCCTCGAGGTAGTCCAATGCGAACTCGTCTGCATCCGCCAACATGAACTCGTCTTCATCAGTCTCTTCCACTTGAGCCAAACTCGTCCCTGAGTTTGATTGATACAAAGGCACCGACGACTTATGAAACTTGGACAAAGCCTTCACGTTAAATGTCTTGGATATGGCCAAATCATCGGGAAGATCAATGACGCAAGCATTATCATTAATCTTCTGAAAGACAATGTAAGGCCCATACTTCTTCAGCTTAAACTTGCTATATGTACCAATAGGAAACCGTTCTTTTCACAGAAAAACCATGACTTCATCACCTACCTCAAAAGTCACAAGGCGACGATGTTTATCTGCAGCCTGCTTGTATTTCAGATTCACAGTCTCCAGCTTCTACCTAACATCGTTATGCATCTCAACAATCTGTTCCGCTAAATGCTTAGCAGAAACATTCCCCTTTTCTCCTTTCGGCAACTGCACCAATTCAAGTGTGTGCATAGGCGGCTTAGTGTATATAATAGAAAATGGAGTCCTACCAGTCGCGTTATGTACAACATTGTTGTAGGCAAATTCAGCATATGGAAGAGACAAATCCCACTGCTTTGACTTCTCCCCACAAATGCTACGAACAATGTTGCCCATAGTTCCATTAACAACTTCAGTTTGCCCATCGGTTTGAGGATGAGTTGTACTACTGAAATTCAAAGAAGAATCAAACAGTTTCCACAAAGTACGCCAAAAGTAACTTAGAAACTTACTGTCCCCGTCGGAAGTAATCGTCTTTGGCATACCATGGAGACGAACAAACTCCTTAAAGAACAAACGCGCTATCCCCACATCATCAGAAGTCTTCTTACAAGGGATAAAATGTGCCATTTTGGAAAACCTATCAAACACCACAAATACTGAAGCAACTCCCCGTTGAGTACGAGGAAGCCCCAAAACAAAATCCATGGATAGGTCATCCCAAATGTTTTCTGGTATAGGTAATGGCATATACAACCCAATGTTCTTGGATTGTCCATTCGATTTTTGACAAGTATAACACCGCTCCACAAACCTGTACACATCTCTCCGCAACTGAGGCCAGTAAAACCTTGCTTTCACAGCTTCCAAGGTTTTGTCACGCCCAAGTGACCTGCTAAATCACCAGCATGCAAGTCTTGGATAACTTTCTCCCTCAAAGATGTTCTTGGTAGGCACAATTGATTCTCATGCATCAGAAACCCATCATGAACATAGAAATCACCTGCTGGCCGGTTATCGGAGACTTTATTCCAAACCTCAGCAAAGTTATCATCTGCTGCATATTCTCCTTTTAACTGATCAAAACCCAGAATATCGCTCCACAAAGTAACCAAGAAAGCCGCACGCCTACTCAAAGCATCGACAACCTTATTCTGAACCCTAGACTTATGTTTCAGCTTAAATGGGAACTTTTGCAAAAACTGACACCACCTGGCATGCATATCACTACTAATCCTTTTTTTGGCTATTAAGATACTTCAGAGCCTCATGATCATAATACAAAACAAACTCTTTAGCTACAAGGTAATGTTCCCAAGTTTTAAGAGCATGTACCAAAGAATAGAACTCTTTATCATAGCTGCTCCACTTTCTCCTGCCTTCACTAAGTTTCTCACTAAAGAAATCTACTGGTCTCCGTTCTTGGGAAAGGACAGTGCCAATACCTACTCCAAAAGCATCACAATCTACCTCAAACAACTTATCAAAATCTGGTAGTGCTAAGACTGGAGCAGAACATAGCTTTTCTTTCAAAGTTGTAAAACTATTAGCTGCTTCTTCATTCCAATCAAACTTACCCTTCTTCAAACATTCCGTCATCGGAGCAGCTATTGTGCTGAAGTTCCGAATGAACCTTCTATAAAACGTAGCTAAGCCATGACAGCTACGAAGTTTAGACACATTCTTAGGCGCAGGCCAATCCCGAATCGCTTGAATCTTGGCATCATCAACATGTATGCCATCAACAGTAACAACAAATCCCAAAAACAATAGCTTATTTGTTAAAAAGCTACACTTATTGAGATTAATGTAGAGTTTCTTCTCCTACAATGCTATTAGTACTTGTCTCAAATGCCTTAAATGATCCTCCTCAGAAGTAGTATAGATCAAAATATCATCAAAACACACCACTACAAATTTACCAATAAAAGGTTTTAGTACCTGGTTCCTTAGGCGCATGAACGTATTATGTGCATTTGACAACCCGAATGGCATGACCAACCACTCAAATAATCTTTCCTTCGACTTGAAGGTCGTCTTCCACTCACCACCTGGTCGAATACGAATTTGATGGTACCCATTCTTCAGATCAAGTTTGGAAAACCACTTCGATCCACTCAACTTATCCAGCATATCATCCAGCCTTGGAATTGGGAATTTGCACCCCATCGTGATCCTGTTAATTGCCCTACTATCAACACACATTCTCCAACTCTCATCTTTCTTCGGAGTTAGCAAAGCCGGCACAGCACAAGGGCTCATATTCTCACGGATCAATCCCTTTCATAACAATTCCTCCACGTTCTCCTTCAGAATCTCACTCTCTTTCGGATTCATTCTATAATGAGGAATGTTAGGCAAACTATCCCCTAGAATAAGATCAATAGCATGCTGGATGTCTCTCATGGGTGGAAAACAATCAGGGATATCATCAGGCATCAAATCCCTGAATTCTTGCAACAAAGGTTGCACCAAACCCGAATTCTCCTCCACTTGTAATTCAGCCTCCTGCTTAATGACTAACGCAAAAAGCTGTTTAGACTCCTTAACCTCTGTCTCAAACTCATGGTCCGTAGATAAGAACACATTCAACTTGGAGGTGACCTTGTTCTTTAATGGAACCAAGGTATACTTCACCCTATCCTTCTCAAGTTTATAGTTACTATGCCCAGAGTGCTGCACATCCTGGTCATACTGCCAAGGCCTACCTTCATTGTAAGCATCGTTCGTCGAATGACATAAATTTGCTCACCATTATCATCATAACCATCTTCATCGTCACCCTCATCAGCCTCACAACAAACCCCGTCATAATCAGATTCATCTTTCCTATCTGCGAGGTTCACAGTTTTCCTCAAAGGACAGACATTACACCTGTGGCCTAGTTGGTTGCACCTATAACATTTCCCTATCGATGGTTTTGCATAGGGATTCTCAGGTTTCTTAACCTCCATTTCCTTTTCAGCTACTGTATTCAAACCAGATTTCCCTACACTCTTCTCTTCCCTCACATCCTGCTTACTATAGGTTGTAGACCGTGAAGCTCCATAATTCTTGTTCTCACTACTAGTACCTCCATAACTGTCATAGGTTTTCTTACCACAGTCTAACATCATCTCCTCCCTCAATCCCAAGTTTTTCGCTTCAAATAAAGTAAGAATAACTTGAACACCAATCTTATCTCTAATAGCATGTTTCAGTCCATTAATATATCTAGCAACCTGTTGCCCCTCAGTTTCTAGCAAATTATTCTTTTGAGCTAACCTCATAAATTCAGCAGTGTATTCTAAAATAGTACGGTTACCTTGTTGACAACGTTGATACCGTTGAAATAGAATTTGCTCATAATCTGGTGGAAGGAATTCTGCCTGCAACGAATGCTTCATCCTGTACCATATTCGAACTGGCCATATTCCTTCACGCTCTCTTCGGGCTTGTAGTCTCTACCATCAAGCAAAAGCTAGGCCCTTTAGGCGACACGCCACTGGCTTAACCCTTCTTTCAGGAGATGCTTTTGTGTAATCGAAAAATCTGTCAACCTCAGCTAGTCAATCCAAAAATTCCTCAATACCCAAATTCCCACTAAAATAAGGAATATTAACTTTCATGTAAATTTACAATTTCCCTTTCTTCTCCCTCGTAGGCATTTCTCCTCCTACGAGCCCCAAAGGAAGATTTCGAATTCTCCTTTCCAGTTCATATTCTTCATCTTCTTCGAATTCCTCTTCATAAGCGGGTTGCCTACGAACAGGTCCAAGCCTTTCAACAGGTTTGCCACGAGCCATCTCCACCCCTGGCCTTCTATTGTCAGCTCTTCCCATATGCGCATCAATCCCAAGGCGGTTAAGACGATCCAATATCTCCCCAAAATGATCATCAAAGCGTTGGAATCGCAGATCTATCCTTTCCTCCAAACGCCACTCCAAACGTTGCAGCGCATCTTTCTCCTGTTGAAGAACTCTAGCCCCCTGATCACCGTCATGAGGACCATTGTTGTTGTTGTTAACGCCATCAGGCATCTAGCTCTGGTTACCAACTGACGCAGCGTATAAACGTGAACAATAAATCCCAAGATCAACTTGGTTGAATTTCAATTGAAAATTGAAATGAAAATTCCCAAAGTTTGTAAAATTGATCAACTAACATAAAACTAGGGTTTACAAAGCTTAAATACCCTAGAAAAGACCCCAAAACGCAAGGCCCATTATAACAAAGTCAAAATAATAAAACAAACCAGAAAACAACGCAACAGTTAAAAAGTTCGCAAGTGACCCGCTAGCGGGTGACCTTGCTCGGTCCTCGGAGACCCCAGACGCTCCTTTTCTAAATCCGAACCCTTTTCTGATGCTAGCCGCTAGCGGGTACGCCTGCCCGCCCCTAGGTACCACCAGAAATATCAATGCTTCACTTCTTTAGCTTGTGACGATCCCAAGCCTCGAGGTAGTCCAATGTGAACTCGTCTTCATCAGGTACTTACAGACAACCCACCAACAAGGACAATTGGTACGACTCACACCTTAAACCTTTCAAGCAGAGCTCCAAAACCTTAGAAACTTAATTAACCTCAATTTTCACCATTACACAATTTCATCTAAACAAGATCATGGCTAAAGATGGCCAAATACCAAAAAAAAAAGATCATGAGACTTAAGGGTATACCCTTTGTTTTTTATGAAAAAAAGTTATCCCAAGATAAGGCTGCTTTTTAGTTGAAAATAGCCTATATATTATAAAAAAAACAATAATTATAGGAAGTGAAAGTAATAAAAAACCAGTCAAAAGATTTAACCTTATTAATTTGATTACTATTTAGCTTGGTTTTTTCGTCATTTCAATATTTGTTTTTTGTTATTCTCGCAAAATTCTAAGGGCATTTTTGACTTTCTAACAATTTCATATAATATAACATATTTATAAGTGGTTTGGCTAAACGGTCTATTTAACATTATATAATTTTCTCTCTGGTTATCAGATTAAGGTGATTTAAGTGTCTATTAAAAGATTGTTCCATGATCTACAACTTTCATGGATGACTCGAAAACTAAATTTAATGTTTCAAGTATCAAAAATGCTTCCGAAAAATTTGTTGTTTCGGTTAACGGGAATAGACGGTCCACTTAATATTTTATAACTTTTGCCCCATATGCCTGATTAAGATGATTCAAGTGTCTCTCGAAAGGTTATTCCATGATCTACAACTTTCAGGACTCGAAAACTAAATTTAATGTTCAAGGTATACAAAATGCTTCCAAAGAATTAGTTATTTCGGTTAACGGAAATGGACAATCTACTTAATATTAAATAATTTGTGCTTATGGTGGAAATTGGACCCACAAAGGGTTTTTTTTTTCAAACTTCCCAAAATACCCTCGATCTTTAACTCGAATAACAAAAAATCAAGCATGAAATGACCAAAATACCCCTATCAATTTGTTCTTAGATTAATGAGGTTAATTTTTTAGACTGTTTTTTTGTCGAATCCTTACTTAAGTTAAAATCTTTCAAAACATATGACCTAAAGCAATTGGTCATCATCCTCATTTGGAAATCGCATAAGTCACCAATAATATTTTGAAAACTGATTGGGGACTATTGCATATCAAGTGTAAGAATATGTTCGCGCAGTAAAACGCGCGGGCTCTTACCTAGTAATTTATAAAATGTTATCATAAAGTGACCCAAAACATCATAATTGTGGAAGCTAGCTTAATTGGGAAATTGTTATTAGTTTGTTTAAAGTTTTTGATTTGTATAATTATAATACAATAATATATATATATATGTATGTATATATATATATATATATATACTAGTTTTAGTTTTCACATATGTTGCACGTGATTTAACATGTTTCGATTGAATATTTTTATGAAATTTTGATAACTATCCTATTAAATTCTGATAACCACTTTATGAAATTTTGATAATTTACCTATGAAATTGTGATAAACTCCATATGAAACTTTGATAACCTAACTATGAAATTTTAATAAACCTTCCTAAGAAATTTTGTAACCTTCCTATGATTTTTGATAACCTCTCTATGAGATTTTGTTAATCTCCCTATAATTTTTTAATACTATAGTATGAAATTTCGACAATCTCTCTATAAAATTATATATCATTATCAGGTTGAGCTCCTTTATTTATTACTCCCTCTATCCCTTTCTATAAGTCCATTTCAACTGTATTACAAATATTAAGAAATACAGTTAAAGCTCTAAATTCTGTAATCTTTTATCTTCTCCTGCCAAGTTTGCCTTTTTCTCTCTCCCCCCACTTAATCTCTCTCCTCCTCCCACTCACTATCTCTCTTCATAATTTTTTCCACTAGCAAGGGTAACTTGGGTAAGTTAAGTAAAATGTGCATTGGGTTTAGAAAGGGGACTTATATTTTGGGACAAAAAAAACTTCTAAAAGGGGACTTATAAAAAGGAACAGAGGGAGTATTATATAGATTATTCAATTTAGCTCTTCCATTCCAGATCGAGCTCGTCCATTCAGTCGTACATACAGATATAATTCATATTGAACTCCTCCGTTCGATAGTATATACATATACATATTCTAATTGAGTTTTTCCAATCGTTAGTACATAAAACACGTTATCACACTGAGTTTCTCCATTCAGCATTCCTCCACATAGCATATTGTCAATTTGAGCTCTATTCATTCAACATTACTCCAAATGGTACATTATCAGTTTGAGTGCTCTCATGTTCACCAACCTTCTATGGAGCATATTGTTTATTTGAGCTTTTTCTTTCGATATTCCTCCACATAGTACATTATCAACTCGAGTTCTCCTATCCACCATCATTCCTAAAGCGCACTCTCCTACTCAATCATCAAAAATTGAGTACTCCCCTTTTCGACATTCTTGGCATATCTCTCATTCATCTCACAGAGCACCATACAGTTCGACAGAGGGGCGCATTACCAAATCGAGCATTCAATGACTCAACACTCTCCACATGGAGTATACATCCAGAAGTGAATACCCTTACGTTCGACACTATCTAGTTATGCGACCAATAAGCCTGTTTAGCTTAGATTGTCCCAAGTTGGCCACCTGACGCTCAGTTTCATAGTTGTTTGTGCAAATCATTTTAGAACTGCCCTCATACCTAGGGGCAATGTTCAGCCCATATAGAACGGCCCAAAGCCACACACACACTACATATATATATATATATATATATATATATATATAACTACTCCACACATAAGGTGAAAGTTCATTATCTCCACTCTTTAGATCTTAAGCTCTCTAAACACCTTAAGACTCCACTAACTTCAGTATCTCCAACCACCTTAATATCCTAGTAACTCCAATATCAAAGAGGATCCCCTCCAGACAAAAAACTCGGGGCCCTTATCTCATGATCCGCTCTATTTAGCTCAGACGAACTTCTCTATTTGATTTATGAGTCTCTCTCTTTTAGAAGTTTCAACAGTTCACGTTTAACCCTTCATGTTTCCTC